>VWPU01008794.1:0-26570 GCA_013398955.1 Callaeas wilsoni
TCTGCCCCTGCCCCAGGATCCCCACGGCTCCCACCCTCCAGAGGCACGCAGCCGGGCACCGATGGGCACCAGGGACTTGCTCAGCACAGGAAAACCACATTTCATGGAGCCGTGGGATCATTCAGGCTGGAAAACCCCTCCAAGATCATCGAGTCCAAACATCAATCAGCAAGTCCGACCTTTTAGCTCCCTAACACAGCGACTCTTCCTTTAGCTGCTAAACCCAGAACAGATTTTAAGCAGGGGGAGGGATGCAGGGTTTTTCAATTGGCACCTGCACAGGGATGGGCTTTATTCTGCAGCCTGTGCTGCTCTCAGGGAGCTCCAGCAGCTGGGATCTGTGTGGGACATCACCACCAAGAGAGATACCCAACCACAGCCGGGTTCACTGGCTCAGAGATCACCCAGACAAGCTCCATTCGAACATCTAAAAGCAGGGATACGTGAATTTCATTAACATTAAATCACAAGTCAATTAAATAAAGGCAGCAGCTATGTGCTTTTTGATGATCCTAAATCAGAGGCAATGATTCATTCTCAGGCCTCTTAAGTGAGGATGTTTAATGACATGGTGGGAAATGAAGCCTTTTTGTAGCAGGAGAGGAAACTCTGCTGTCTTTAACAGCACTTACTGAATAATTAACCTGCACCTCTGTTATTACCTAGGAGTATTTGCCATTAACCCAATAGAAAAATCATATGAGGCGTGAATAGGAAGAATAACAATGAAAATGTACTGCTTAGACCATATTACTGGGATAACACCCCCATTTCTGGCTGAGCCTAATAAAGGAGATGCAGTTTAAATCAGTGAATACAGAAACCATCGGTTTCATGCTTTTTCCAGCTTTGGTTCCGGAGCTGAGCCTGACCCTCTCCTGCCATTGCCATAAATCATCCAAAACCAGGTGGCTTTCCCCTTTGTTGGAGTTCAACTCCTTTGTGCCACACTTGACCAGACATGATTATTTCTGTGTTCTGCCAAGACTGCAGCCTTTTCCTGGCAAGGGAAGCAGGAGCTGAGTGAGAATGTCATCGCTGACAGCTCTGACAACGGCCCTCGGGAGCCTCTCCTCGGTTCTCCACACTCCAGCTCTCTGCAACAGAGGCGCCCTCTTCCCTTTTCCATAAAAACCAAGTGTTTTAGAATTATGGATGGAAGGCCTTTGACTCATCTGGCATTTTATCCACGAGGAGTATCCTTGTCATTGGACTCTCTAATCTTCACTCACCTGATTAAAAATTACTGAAAACCTTCGTGTCCCATTCACACTTTGCCTCAGTTTCTCACAGTTTCAGGCTAAGATGTTGTTCAGTCCTAAAAACCCCCTGAGAGGCAAACCATTGTCAGTGTTTGCAGACTAAAGCCAGTTATTAGCTGGAAACACACACCTGATTAATCGACACAAAAATTGACAAATCCCACGGGTAATTATCCTTCTCTTTCCAAACCGATGCCAGGCAGACCTTGTTGCGTGGTGCCTCTCTGTGCAGTTAAGTGACCTTCAGTGTGGCTCTTTAAGGTGGCCTGGTAATGATTTGATTATTATTTCATGCAAATTAAGAGTTACCTCTCCTAAAAGAGCTGATTTTCAATTTCATCCTTATTTGCACACTGCATGAAACCATGACATTTCGGAGCTCTCCAGAGTCTGTTACCCTGCCTGGCACCGTTAGATGCTGTTATCCAGCTCTTTTTTTTCTCCTTAATTTATTTCCTAACCCATTCTTAGCTCGTACCACAGCTGAATAGGTGCATCCCCCAAGCACAGCATTTCCTGGGCAAACAGCTGGGCTGGGGCAGGTTCCTGGCCATGGAACCTGCAGCCCCACAAAAGATCCGCCAATTCCATCAACCCCCAGCGCAAACCTTCCGCAGTCAAAGCACTCAAACGCATCAACATCTGCTTGTGGAAAAGCAACCCTTGCTTTCTACTCTTAAAATAATAATAAAAAGGATTAAGAGAGAAGCTGGCCGTCTCTGACAACCCAAAACCTGACTTCTCTCTCCAAGGTCCCCAAATTCCACGTTCTGCTTGGTGAGTTACATTTTTTTCTCTAGGTATTTTCTCAGTATTTGCATTTGAACAAGAATTCAAAAATAAAGCAAAAGCTTCAAGGTCAACAACCTTTTTATAGAAGCAAAAACCCAAGAGAAAATTTTAAGCAATTATTCTTAGCCAAAGGAGCAGTCAGTTCAAATAAATGTATCAAAGCTTCCAAATTATCAGCAATAAAATCTTATGTCATCTAACAACGACAATGATGACAATAATTACTGAGACAATGATTTAAAGCTCAGCATTTTTATAGTGCCTAATTTAACAAGTACAGGTTGCTTATTTGTGCCTTTCCAGACAGAAAAAAGCGTTTGTCTGGCTTTGTTTATTGTCTAAGATTAGACTTGGGGAAGACAAAAAGCTTCCAGAAATTACCAAAGTTCCTGCAGAAGGAGATGCTGATGGAGGCACAACTTTCATAGGCAGAAAGTTTGCAGATGTCAATCTGTATTTACCAAGAAAAGGGAAGAAATCAGAGCAGAGGAGTAGCAAACTCGTGGAAAACAAAGTCAGAATTTAGAAACCACCTCAGCAACCATCCGAGTGGGTTTCTCACGTGGAAATCATCCCAAGCAGAGCTCTCCCTGTGCCTCCCAGGCTGCAACATCCCCTCTGCCTCGGAGGCAGGAGCAGGGGAGCCTGCTTGCATGCGAGCAATACTGAACAGCATCTCCTGCCCCAAAGGAGTCCAGGCACAGCCCCGCTGTGGCTCTGAGGCAGAACTCCTCGGGGCAGCAGCGCAGGAGCCGTGGCTGCAGACAGCCCAGCTGTCCCCGCTGGGACAGTCCCCGGGGCCGGGATGTGTCCCCGGGCAGCTCGCAGGAGCCGTGGCTGCAGACAGCCCAGCTGTCCCCACTGGGACATTCCCCGGGGCCGGGACGTGTCCCCGGGCAGCTCGCAGGAGCCGTGGCTGCAGACAGCCCAGCTGTCCCCGCTGGGACAGTCCCCGGGGCCGGGACGTGTCCCCGGGCAGCTCGCAGGAGCCGTGGCTGCAGACAGCCCAGCTGTCCCCACTGGGACATTCCCCGGGGCCGGGACGTGTCCCCGGGCAGCTCCCGAGGCAGCAGCGCGGGCAGGGAACCCCAATCCCACCTCCCGCAGCCTGCAGGACCGGCAGGGCTCTTCCTTCTGACAGATCCTAACACCACGGAATGGAACTGGTTAGGCTGGAGAAGGTCTCTGAGATCAAACCCAGCCGTTCCCCCAGCACGGGCCCGTGTCCCCGAGTGCCACATCCACACAGCTTTTAAATCCCTCCACTCTGCAATAGGCTCAAAATCGTGCCCACAAGGTTTTTGTCTCTGTTTTAATCTCAGTCGTGTTTTAAATGAACCTCACTCATGAAACAAGGAGTTCAAAAGGCTTCCTTTTCTCTTTTTTATTTTCTTTATAAGGAGAAGGAATAAAACACATTAAAAGCTGCAGAAATTCCCTCTTATTCTGGACAAGGAGAGATCAAAGGCAGAACATTTCTTTGGATGGATCCTGAAAGGTCAGATTTCTGAAAAATCTGGAAAAAAAACATGTCCTCTGTATTCATCTGGAACCAGTAAAACTTCTGGAACCACAGAATCCCAGCCCATCCAGTGCCACCCCTGCTGTGGGCAGGGACACCTTCCACTGTCCCAGGGTGCTCCCAGCCCCGTCCAGCCTGGCCTGGGGCACTGCCAGGGGTCCAGGGGCAGCCACAGCTGCTCTGGGCACCCTGTGCCAGGGCCTCTCCACTCCTTGAATAAAGAATTGCCTCCTAACACCAATCCAAACCTGCTCTTTCAGCTTACAGCCACTCCCTGTGTCCTGTCCCTCTGTGCCTTGTCCCCAGTCCCTCTCCAGCTCTCCTGGGGTTCCTTAGGGCCCTGGCAGGGGCTCTGAGCTCTCCCTGGAGCCTCCTCCTCTCCAGGTGAGCCCCCCAGCCCTCCCAGCCTGGCATGACCCAGTGAGGTGTCACCCACTGCTCTCTCTCCTGCCGGTGACTCCCCCAGCCTTCCTCAGTGACAGGAGGAATTCACCAACTCCTCATTCCCTCCTCTCGCCCGCAGGGGACACGAGGGGAGCCCGTGCTCAGCTGGGCTCCAGCTGTTCAGAGGGGGAGCACGTAGGCAGCTCTTCTGTAAAGCCCTAAAATCCAGAATGAACTTGCCTTATATGAATGCAGTCACCCCATTGACTCCAGCAGGTTTGAGATGGGGGCTTTTCCCCCACGTAATTAAAGCAGCGAAAGCAATGAATGATCCTGCATTTGCTATTTGAGTCAGTGCACAGTGAGTCATGCCAGAGCTCCGGGAAGCCAGCTCTGGGGCCGTTTAGTGGTATGAATTTCAAATTGGCTGCTTCACCCCTTTTTAAGTGGGTTAAGGGAAGCAAAATGTACCCGCACCTGCACAGCCCCCCCTGCTCCACCCGGCTGTCACCATTTGATGTAAATTCTCACAGTGAACACAAACACCTGTGCGTTTGGGGCAGGTGTTAGGGCCAAACTGGGACTTGGTGGTCTTGGAGAGCTTTTCCAAATCCTGCAGGAGTTCAGCGCTGTGTGCTGGGGTTTCCCTCGCGGAGATGCACAGCCTGCGTGCATCACTGGGAGGAAAGCTCCATTTTCCACATCAGCCAGGGCCCTCGTGGGGAGGAGCAGCTCCTGCCTCTGGCCGTGTCCCCACCCCATCAGCACAGCCCAGGTTTGTCTGCACCAACCACGGCTTTGCCATAAAGCAAAAGCTGCAGACACTCTGATCCTCCACCTGAGCCTCTCCTGTTCTCCTAAGGAGCTCCTACAAACAGACACCTCGTTCATGCCAACAGAGAGATTTGTTTGCATTAATAACATTCAAACCATAACAATTTTCAGGCCAAGACCTAACCCAAGCAATTTTTCAGGGTATGAAGACGGGCAGAAGAGCCTGGCTCTGCCCACAGGCGTCACTTCTCTCAGGACTGGCCTCAAACCACACCAATGTGGGACACCATCCCACTTTAGGACTTACTAAACTAAAGCTTTACTTTTCCCAGTAATGCTGGAAAACCTTCAGTGCCCCCAGAGAGACTTCTCTAACAAATTCTGGATGGATATTTGATATGGTTTTTATATAAATCCAGAACCTGTGTCTGATCACAAGGATGGACAAATCAGCCTCTGTCCTACACCCTGGGCATTTCCAAATCCTCAGTTTGACACCTGCACATATATATGGATATATTTCTATATTTTAATTGTATTTTTTATGGATATATTTTATATTTATGTTCTGATGGCTGGAACACCTACAGTTATTTCTCTGACCAAGGAACTTAATAATGTTAAATTTCTGTCTAGGTACCAAAATAAGATGCTGGACAAAGAATATCTCCTAATGTGCCATTCACCTTTCCCATTTCAACTGGGAGGGAAAAAACAAAACAACAAATTCAGTTGTGTGTTTATAACTCTGAAATAGTTGCGAGACACTTGAAGCCAATGGAGCCTGCAGGTCACAGAGCACTTTTCCATGGTGTGGAACGTGAGAGACCAAATGAGTTGTACAATCCCAGTGCACAGGGCTGTAATTATGATAAAGGAAGGGAATTAATGTGCCAGTGGGGAATTAATGCAGCAGACAGGCTTCCTTTTACAAGAGCCATAAGCAGTGCTCCTGCAGCAAAGCCTCTACAGTTATGTTTGATATTAACAGAATGCACATTGCCTATAGTAATTAGCCTGAGCATTAATTAACCCTTCACTGGTGGCCTCGAGCAGCCCCCGGTGGGTCCTGGCTGCAGAGAGGGATGAGGACTAAGGGCAGAGCCAGGTCCTGCTCTGCTCCAGGTGGCTCCAGAGCTGCTTGCATCCATGGAATAAAGGCAGAAAAAGGAGGAATTGTTTAACCACCATTAGTGGGATGCAGGGAAACCAGCAGCCGAGGGGAGCTGGCCTGGAGCAGGGACCAGAGGGAGCAGGGACCAGAGGGAGCAGGGACCAGAGGGAGCAGCCAGGTGTGTGGCACTCCGGGGAGGGACCAGCCCGCCCTGCCCTGCCCTGGGGCCCTCGGGGCAGGTGAAGTGCTGCTCCAGGGCCCTCCTCCCGGGGTGGGACTGTCTCGGCAGAGAGCAGCAGAGCGGCGATGCTCTGTCACGGAGATTTACACTGAGTTCCACTGCAGAGGCAAAGGCAACACGTGTTCACAAGGTGCAACAGGCAGAAGAAATGTAAAATAAAACATTAAACACCGTTACTGCTAGAACAATTTAAAAACCTGAAACTGAGAAGCGTGGCTGTGAGTTTCTGGAGCAAGAAAGGATTTTATAGCCACTTTTCCTCAAGCCCCAACCGTGTTTTGCTCAGAGCATTTCCTGGCCATCTTTGTAGGAGAGCAAGCTCCTGTGCAATTCCTACAGCACAGAAGTCTGAGCAGCTCCAGAGGTTTCCCAGGGCAGCAAGGGCAGTGATGAAAAATGATCTCTGAGGTTCTGTCAGAGCAAAGGCAGGGGCTGAGCGGGCTGTGCAGCACCGAGGAGCGGCCGTGGCCGAGGGAATCCGGGTGCACCGCCACGATGGGCGTTTGCAGGGCTGCAAGCAGAGCCCCGGCGTGCCCCAACACCAGCGCTGCAGGCACAGCCACGCGTGCCCAGGGGCTCTGCTCCCTCGGGAGGGGATGCTCAGAACGCGGCCGGGGCACAGCCCGGCCCTGCTGGCACGGGCTGAGGGGTGGCATCCCCCGAGCAAGCGCTGCCGCTGCTGGATTCCCGTCTGCCTCCTGAGGAACCCCGGCAGGAGCCTCCTCAGGGCTGCTGGCCTTGGCAGCTCTGCTCCTGCTGGCCTTGGCAGCTCTGGGGGCACCGTGTTAATCCCAACGGGGGGACACCGATGCTCCTCAGGGATNGCTGCTGGCCTTGGGAGCACTGGGGGCACAGGCCACGGTGCCAGCAGAGCCTCCATCGTGTTAATCCCAACAGAGGGACACCGATGCTCCTCAGGGATTGCAGAGGAGCCTTCTGCACCCAGGCTGTCCCGGATGGGAGCGGAGCACTTGGAGTGCCAAAAGTCCTTGGGTTCAGCTCTTCACTCCTCTGGCTTTGCAGAGTCACTTCCAGGTGCTTAAATACATGGATATATTTTATATTTTTGATAAACTGACGCAAAGCACTCACAGGAGGCTTCCCCCATCCTGCTCTTCCCTGCACACCCACCTTGGACCATCCCCTGGAGAACGCCACGCTGTGAGCCCCTGCCCTGTTCCAGCTGCATCTTCTGCTGCCACCCTCACCTTCATTTCCACCTCCAGAGGATCTCTGTGGATCCTTGCTCCATTCCAGGTCTGAGCGAGGCACAACCCCTCGGGTGTGCTCCCTGGGATCCAGCTGTCACTGCTGACATCACTGAGCAAGAGACCCGTTGGCTCCATTCCTTCCGCACCCATTCCCTCACCAAGGGAATGTCGTGATTCCCTCACCAAGGGAATGTCGTGATTCCCACAAGCACTCTGGCAAACTGGGGCTTTAATTGTGAATCATGAGACCCATTTCCAATTTTTATTTAAAATCCAAGCGGCTGCAGCAATTAGGGCTCGGCAGAACAGCAGGTCCAGCAGCAGAGACCCCCGTCCCAGCAGCATTCCTCCATCCAAGGGAAGCCTAAGGATGCTGCAGCTCTGCTTCCTCCTGGGAAGAAAACCATCCATTTTACCAGCGTCCACAGTGCTCTGTAGTTAATAATTCATCTGAAGCTGAGCCAGCATTATTTGGCAATGAGAAAACCTGCACAGAGATTCATCAGAGCGGCCTTGGGAAGGGGGATGGATGTGGAGCAGAGCCCCGGAGCGGGAAGAGGAGCTGGGCTCACTGAGCACTCCTGTCCCCACGCACAGCCCAGACTCCAGAGCCGCCTCCCGAGCGGGGACTGACTGCAGACTGATAAATATGAACCTCTCGCACGCAGGAGATACCACGACATCAATCCCAGAGCGCACTTTCTGTGCCTCTGGCCCACCACGTCCAGGAGAATCCCGAAAAAGCGGCCTCGGTCGCTTTTCCAACCCAGATGGTGCCTGGAGCTGCTCATGCCCGGGCAGGCACAAAGCAGAGCATCCTCCTGTGCTGGGAAAGGCTGCGGCTCCCCATCCTGCATCCCAGGCCCTGGAAAAGCGGCCCACACCACTGAATAACCACCGAGCCATGGAACAGCTACTCCCTCAATTGGGACACGTTTTCTTCTCTTTCTTGATACTTTTTTCCATCTCCAAAGGTCAGGATTTTTCCGATTTTTCAAATTATTCCTCATTAACATGAAAAAGATAATTTCCATTTGGCAGCATTAGCATGAATAAAACATCCCCGGGATAATAACCCGCTCGGGGCTAGAGGTGCCGACCTTCAGAAATGAGGACAGACCTGGGGCTGCGTGCAGGAGTGAGGAAATCCAGCGACTTCCAACGTTCTTCAGCTTGGAGGAGAACGGGGAAAATTTTCCATTGCTGAATATTCACATTATGGGCGTTTTGGAGCTAATCATTTGGGTTCAGAATTTCTGCACGCTGGCTGCCAAAAATAAATTACCGTGAGAACGGGCTGCTGTGTGTGGATGAGCTGGGTAAGGCTGCACATGCTGGAGGTCACTGCGAGGGAAGGGAAACACGAGCAGCCAGCCCAGACATGGCACTGGCCTGGGAGGCAGCCAGCACGTGGAGAGGAGGTGCAGGAATCTCCGAAGGATGAGGAGGGCAGGGGGTCAGCCAAGCATTTGAGGAGGTCTCACCTCGATTTTTCACAGACTGGTCGAACCACAGAGCTCGATATCCTCTCTGAAGTATTTATCCCTTTAGGTTTTCACATCACGTCACTGCAGCCCTTTTTTTTGAGCACCAGGACCTCAACGCAGCAGGAAGCTGAGCTATCGATTACGGGCTGTTTCTAATTAACGAGGCGTTCTGATAGTGTGCCTGTGATCAGGGTCCTTATTGGGAAAAGCTCCATTTCTTCCCTTTGGATACAGCTTTGGCGGTGCCTTCGCTGCTGTGGATGCCAACAGGCACACACACAATTGCTTTTGCAATTCAGCACGAGGTGCCCAGCGGTTCCCACTCTGCTCCTGGCCCTGTGCCACCTTCCCCCCAGTTAATGACATTCTGTCTCCAAACAACCTCGCCGAGAATTTGCGCCCATCAACCCCGTGTAATGTAATGGGCCAGCTGCTTAGAACTGGAAAATTTATCACTCAACAAGAGTCAAGGATCTCGTACCAGGCGATACTCCCACTTCCCAATCCCTGTCATTCCACTTGCTCCACACAATTTGCCAAAACCTCTCCCTCCCTCGGCCCTCCCCAGATTTCAGACCAGTGCTTTATGTATTTAACTGGTCAGAGAAAGCCCAGAATAAATCCGTCTCTAAAAGCCAGCTCTGCCGTGTGTCACAGCACACTCTGATGTGAGTAATATGTACAAATGAATATAAATATTGAACTTGGGCACCGGAGCAATTAGACACTGTCACATTAACACCACCACCATCTCCTCCAAGGACAGGGGAAGGGAAGGGGAGGGATTTCCTTCTGCATGGGACTCCGGCCATTTGTCTTGCAAGTGGTGCTGCTGACCAGTAACAAAGTGTGGGAAATTCATCATCATAATGAATGGCCATGAGTGCAATTCCTTTTCATAACATGTTATCATTGCAGTAATTAACTGCCTGCTTGTTCAGTTGTGCACCAGAGTTGTTGCACATAATCCATCACAGTTTCCAGTGGTAACAGTGCATTAAACACATCCTCAGCCATGAAATTCCATGGCTTTGGCACAGAGAGAGCTGATTTTACACCCCACCACCAGCACAGGCCATGATTTGCGTCCCTCTCAGGTGCTCCACAAGCCCCACTGCCCGTGGCATGCACGGAGCTGCCCTGGGATGTGGCAGCAGGAGCTGGAGGATTCCCTGCCTTGCATGACCACAAACACAGCCTAAATATTAAATAACAGATAATAAACCTTCCCACTGCAACCAAGGGCAAACAGGTTTGCTCTGAGGGGTGGCACTTTCCTGTGCTGTAGCAATCCAGAGGAACTGCTCCGGGCAATCCCAGCAATTAAACTGCAATTAAACCCAAACTCAAACCCGATCCTGAATCTCCTAAATAAAATTGGAATGTACATCCCAAAGCAGGATGGGTCCACATGGGCAGCTCAGGGGGCCGTGGGGGGTACCTGGCTCTCCTTTATCTCTGGCTCTCCTTTATCTCCTTTATGGGGCTGTGGGTGAGTGAGGAGGGGGCTGAGGGTCGCTGTGGGAGCCGAGCACAGCCGTCCCCACACAGCACCGGGAGTGTCACCGAGGCCAGGGCACGCTCCCAGCTCCAGCCCCTCCATTCCCGCAGCCCCCTCCACACAGCTGCAGCATTCCACAGCTGAGAGGTCAGCAAGAGCTTTTTCCTTCAGATAATGCACAGAAGGTCGATGACTTCTCTCTCTCACAGTGCTGCTTTTCCTTATTTCTCCAAACATTGGGATTCCCTGTTTTGCATCCTTGCTGACCAGGGGCACTGGTCATGCACCAGCTCCCACCTCCTCTGCATCCAGGAGCTTCCCAGCTCCTCCTCTGCCCTAATCTTCTCTACTGCCTCCATCTCTAAGGGAATTTATTCTGATGAAAGGATTAACTCGGGAGAGAGGTTTTAAATATCCCAGGCTCCTACACATCTGCTTTATTTTCCATTCCACCTCAACGGGGGAGTTAAACCCAAAGAAATTCCCAAGGGACAGACAGTAAAAAACCAGGGATGGGAAGGTGGTTTGTACAAAAGCCCCCACAGAACAGCTCCAGGACTGCCAGGGATAAGAGAAGAGTTGGTCACTGCAGACAAATAAGATTAGCACAGCAAGACACTGGATGATTAAAACACTTGTCCTTATGCAAAATTCAGCAGATATTCCCAAATGTCCGTGGCAGACAAATTGCACCATCTGGTCAGTGAGATAAAGTCTTTAAACAAGAACTTTGCAGGCCGAAGGTTCTCAGCTGTAAAAACAGGTCACGCTGGTGCCCTGTGATTTGCCAAACCGAGGGCAATGCACTCTTCCTCTTCTCTCCCACTCCACTGCAACATTAAAAACCACATATGCTGCACTCCCAAAGTGACACTGTCCAAAAGAATAAAGAATCTGATCTCAACTCTCTCGTTTTTGCGGTGATAACTGCCTATTTTGTCTGATTCCAGATGCCAGCATTATTGCTGAAACACCCTTTTTCCTGTCAGGAAGCTATCTAATTAATAAATCTATATATATATAAGTTAATTAGTAAATATAGTATATCTTAATATATTTACCACACATTCAGCAGGGTCTGAAGCCCTTTGAGCAGTGCCTGCATAACCACACAGGAATTTCTCACATCAGGTCTGCAAAACGAGCCCAGGAACCACAGGGAGCCCCAAAAAACACAATAAATGAGCATATCAGGCAAAGGCAGGGGCAATCCCTCCATTTATCTCAGCCCAGCTGGATCAGCCCTCGATGCAAGAACCCACTGGCCTCTTCACATCAAACATCTGTAAATTGGCCATTATTTTGGCATGTCCAGAAAGAGCTCCCAAAACCCAGCTAATTAGTGCAGAGCATGGAGCTTTTCCCGAGGCTGGCAAGGCCAAGGCACCTGGAGCCACCTCGTCAGTGGCTAAACCTGCAAAATGCGTTCTGAAGAGAGATGAACTGACATTGCGTAACCATCTCAGCGCCTGACTGCCAGGAGCACCGCAAGGAAGAGAAGCGGCTTTGCACAGGGGGAAGATCTCCCGTGTCAGTGTGAGTTCAGAAATCTAACAGCCTTAATTACTGTTTTATACATTGTACTAATTTCCTTGATTGTGCTGTGAAATCAAAACACATAATGAAGACCTTTTTCCCCTCTAATAAAAGCTGTCAAAGAAAATAAATATTCATCCCCATCTGCCCCTCTGGAATGAAAGAAGAATTAATTGATAATTTTCAGAGCTCCGTCACCTCCTGCCCGGTGCTCTGTTAGCTGAGGGCTTGATGTGGAGCCTGCCTTCCTGAAATCCTGTAAATACAAGTTTAAAAGCCAGACAGGCACGGTGCACTAAATCAAATCTGTTTTCTAGGCTGCGTCACAGGGCAAAATACCCCTCTGTTCCTTGGGAGCTCGGGGCGAGCTGGTGTTTCACACTCAGGGCAGAAGGCTGCTCCCAGCCGAGCCGGGTACAGCGCCGTGTCCCTCCGGACAGCGGCACAGGCCGGGATTTCCCCGCTCCCAGGGAGTTCCACGCGCCGGAGCGCACCCCGAGCGCCGCGCCGGAGCCGGACCCTCCGGGGCACGGGGGAAACGCCGCCGGGAACGGGGAACGCCGGGCTCTGCCTCCGGGAACGGGGAACGCCGGGCTCTGCCTCCGGGAACCGGGAACGCCGGGCTCTGCCTCCGGGAACGGGGAACGCCGGGCTCTGCCTCCGGGAACGGGGCTGGGCCCGCTTTTGCTGCTGCTCCTCACGATGTGGGGTGCAGAGCGGTGCTGTTCGGAGCGCATTTGAGCGCGGGGGAGAGGCTGCGGGTGGTGCTCGGGTTGCCAGCAGGGCTGGCAGGCTCCGGGAGCCGGGAGAGCGCGGCTGCCCCTGGAGAGGCTCCGGGAGGATGTGAGGACATTTAAAAATTCATTCGCAGTGCAAATCTGACTCCTCTTTGTCACACACGAGCCCGTAATGGAAACGTACACCCCGTGCCGGGGATGAGAGGGAATAATCACAAAGGTAAATGCCACTCGAGGGATTTTAGCTTCTCGTGACATTTGCAGTAGCTCGTTCTTCCTCCAGCTCACGCGTCCCATCAGCGCGGCCGTGGCTGGGCATTCTGCATATCCAAACTGCTAAAGCCTTCCAGGAATTCCGGGGGAATGGAGACGGGGGGGTCACTGCAGATGAGCAAACATTAAAGAAGACCAGGACAAAGCCCACGGGATGAGGAGGAGGTGCAGAATCCCGGGGAAGCCGATTCCACGCTGCCAGGGGTGTCAGATGTCCCAGGAACACCTCCCTGCCAAGCCCTGCTGTGAACCAGGGACTGCAGCAGTCCTGAGACGGGGGATTTCAGTCAGCACTGAGCAGGATAATCAATGCAAAGCCCAGGAGAAAAACTCCATCTTGAGCCCAACTTCGCCAGCAGACACACTGGAAAAAGTCAGGAGTGTCAGGTTTGTGAAAGCAATGGTGTGGGGGATATATACATATTTTATATCTATATATTCTCACACCTATAGCTCTCCAGAAGAGGAAAATCCATCTCATTCAGAACCAGATGCTGGACATAAATTTATTGAGATGAATGAAGCTACTTCATTCCCCTTTAGTGCCTGGAGGCTGAAAACTCAGGCAATATTGCCTCTCCCTGGCATCAGAGCACTCCATTTCTCCCCTAGGTTCTCAACAATAATTCATGTCTCTGTGTGGCATTGATCAGCCAGTCTTTGAGATCCTATTCTTTTGTCTACATCTACTCTTGCTCTCCTAAGACGACAGGGAAAAAAGGTTTCTGGCAGGAAAGATAAAAACTATTTATTGTACTGACCTTTTTGATTAATGGGTGGAGTTAGGTATGAAATCATTTTTATCAGGTGAATATAACGACTTGCAGGACAACAAAAAGGGCATTTCAATTTTTTATCAAAACCTTCAGTGAGAGCACAATCCCCCAAGGTGAACTTTGGGGACAACTCAAGTAGCCAGGAGTGAATAAATATCTTATAACTTTAGTATTAGCTGAGAATTGACTCATGAATCAGCAGGGATCATTTGAAGGAGCCGGGCATTCCTGATCCCTGCCTATGAGAGCGATTTCATGGCTCTGTGCTGTGAGGCCATGGAGTCTGCCAAACTCGGACACTCTGGATTCTCTAAATAACTGTTACCAACCCTACCTCCACTGGGCTTCATGGTCTGAAATCATTCACTCGAGCCTAATTAAGTAGACATTAATGAGATCAGAGTGTCTGACTGTGCATTAGTCTCTCAGAATATGATCGAGCCCTGCTATTTTTTGCCACACTACTGCAGGAAACCTATCTGCCCAGTGTTTGTCAGCAACACAAAGTCCCAGCAAAATCGTGGAACAGCTTCCATGGACCCCACGGCCCTAGTCCTGGACTCGGGATATTCTGTGGTTCCATGGAAACCAAATAAACCTGTACACACACAGTTATACCAGGCAGTTAACAATACACATAAAGGCTTGTGTACATTAAAAAAATACATTTTGGATCACTTGTTGAATTAATGAGCCCTTACAAGATTTTCAAAATTAACCCTCCTGACCCGGAACCCACCCGATGGGGTTTTGAGCTGTGCTTACCCAGGCACTGAATTCTCCCAGACGCTGGAAAACTCTGTCTGTCTGACACTTAATCACCTTCCATTCCTCGTGTCACGATGAGATGAACCGCAACGCACAGGCCTGGAAGTTTAAGGCTGTAAAAGTGAAAACGTTTCAAGGCAAAATGGCCTTTTAATAATATTTTTTAAGCACGGCGTGGCTGAGATTCCAGGCTGCAGTAACACAGCAAGGATGTTTTTGGCAAAGGGCTGTAAAGGGCCCTGTGTCAGACAGCTTTTTGTTATCTCTGTACCCACCAGCCTTCCCCAGTCAGAGAGGTGATCCCGAAAGCTGGTGTGAAACCGAGCCTTGTTGGGTGGTCTGCAGACAGCGAGAGTGGGAAACCCTCCGAGGGTTTGGAGCATCCCTGGGGGTTTCGGCCTCTCTGGGAGGGGGTTTGCTGCTCTCCAGGGGGGCACAGGGATGGAGCTGCCTCTCCTCCCTGAGCGCTTCCCAGTCTCGCCCACTCAAGGGCATAATTATGAGGACTTTGGCACTCATTCCTCTCTGCCCGTCTCCCTGCATAATTTCGAGTAAGCCTCCCAGGCAACCAGCAAGGAGAGCTCCGCGGAAAGCAGTGGCAAGCTTTGAAGTTGGAGTCTCTGTTCTGCTTCCAGACAGATTCTGATTTAATGATAGATGCCTGCCCTGCCAGGGAAGAAATTTCGTAATGAATCAAGTAATGCGGGTATAAATAGAACCCAGCCGCAGCGTGGAGCGAGGAGAACAGGAGCAGAGGACAGGCTGGACTCTGGGTCGAGCCCAGCTGGGCTCAAGTCTGGGCTCAGCCACCCCTCAGGCTTGGCCCTGGGGTAGAAGCCTAATTGGGGCTCATTTTCCGTGGCTGCAAGGGTGGTAAAGGCAGCAAAAACCCGGGCACAGCTGGGAGGTAAAATGTTCGCGTGAGCTGTGGCAAACACCGGGCGGTGCCGGCGGCCAGCCCGTCCTGGGAGCTCTGACTTCCACGGGCTTTATTCCTGTGCGCATCTCAGGGATCCGGAGGGCGGGATGCCTGCAGGTTGTCAGCAAATTATTTAAAGGCTACGGAATCATAGAAGGACTTGGGTTGGAAGGGACATTAAAGCCTAATACAATCTCCAAGATTATGTAGTATTACCTGGTTATTATAAATGACTTTTTATTACTGCTTCAGTTGGTGGCATCAATTGTATTAATAAAGCACGTTCAATTTACTCATTATAATTTAAGCAACGCCTAAACAGCTCACTTAGGACGTAAATACGTTTCTTACCTCAGATAAAGCAGCGCTTGTTTTTTGTCTCTGCCTGGGCATTCAGTGGCGTTACTAATCCCCGGCAAAGCGCACGAGGCTCATCCCCAGAGCAGCAGAGGCACAGTCTGTCACGAATTTAAAACACACCAGGCACTCCGAGTCAGCAGGGATTTCACTTTTCCGAAGGTGTTTTGTGGCTTCCCGCAGCCAGATCCCAACAAAAGCAGTTAAATGGGCCGTGTGGGTGGTGAGTGGCCACTGATGGCTTTCATCGAGAATTTGGGGTTACCCCGCGATAAGACCACGTCTGTGTTAGAGCCGCCTTTCCCTTCTCCTTCTAGGACAAAGTTTAGGATGATTATCTTTTTTTAAAGAACTGTTGTGAAGGAAACAAAAAGTGCTGGTGGAAGTCACAAGGGCCAAACCAAGCAAGGCATAGCCAGGCCACGGTTTTTTCACCTCTCATTAATTCTTCGCTCCTCTCAGCTTCCCCTGCCCTGGGGCAGCAGTTGGGTTTATCGACTGCTATAAACTGCTTTAGCAGGGGTGACACCACCAGTTCCTTCTGCCTCCGAAGCCAGGTTCGAACTGCAGAATCCAGAGGCAAAAGGCCGGCGCTCCGCTCTCGGTGCACGGTATCCTCCCGAAAAGACTCGCACTCCCTTTTCCCGAGGGCACAGATTCCCGCACTCCCTTCTCCCGAGGCCACAGACATTCCCACACTCCCTTTCCCCGAGGGCACAGACATTCCCGCGCTCCCTTTGCCCGAGGGCACAGATTCCCGCACTCCCTTCTCCCGAGGCCACAGACATTCCCACACTCCCTTTCCCCGAGGGCACAGACATTCCCGCGCTCCCTTTGCCCGAGGGCACAGATTCCCGCACTCCCTTCTCCCGAGGCCACAGACATTCCCACACTCCCTTTCCCCGAGGGCACAGACATTCCCGCGCTCCCTTTGCCCGAGGGCACAGATTCCCGCACTCCCTTCTCCCGAGGCCACAGACATTCCCACACTCCCTTTCCCCGAGGGCACAGACATTCCCGCGCTCCCTTTGCCCGAGGGCACAGATTCCCGCACTCCCTTCTCCCGAGGCCACAGACATTCCCACACTCCCTTTCCCCGAGGGCACAGACATTCCCGCGCTCCCTTTGCCCGAGGGCACAGATTCCCGCACTCCCTTCTCCCCAGGGCACAGACATTCCCGCATTCCCTCGAAGACCAGACCTCACCTTGTCCAGGTGATCCCACCACGCTGCCCTGTGGGACCTTTCCCTGCTTTCCTGTTCCCATCGCTCCCCGGTTTCTGCAGAGGGATGGACCAGAGTCTCTCACCTTCAGCTTTAATCACTCTGAGCAGAAGAGATTGGAGAGATCCTTTAATATATTTTGGGGGAAATGACACGAAGCTGGGAACCGCTGCAAACGGGCACCCACCAGCTGCTTCCATCAGCTGCCAGAAACCGGCTGGGAAGGAAACTCCTCTCCCAATCTCCCACTTTTCCTCGCCCTCAGTTATGTGCAGCTGTAATTCCATCAGAACCAGTGGAAAACGCACTTCCTTTATCTTTGAAGATTTATCTCCCAGTTCATGGATGTGGTGCCGACAGTCCTCCTAAATAACAGCAGCGAGATGAACCCACCGTGACTTTCATTTCTCAGATACAACATCCTTGTCAGCAGTGGAGAGCTTAAGTGCTCTTCCTTTCACACCTATTAGATTGGAACAAGCCTTAAAAGCATAAATAACCTTCCCCACAGCATAATGAAAGGCCTTATTACAGCCTGGGATTAATTTTTTCTAATCTATTTGCAAGCAAAAAGGTCGAACTCAAATTTGACAGTGAGGAAGGGAGGCAGGATTCATTATCTCCAGAAAGACTCAAGAAAATGGATGAGCATAAACAGAAGATAGTTTTGGAGCTTGAATCCATGTCCTAGTCTCTAATTAAAAATTACCCAGCAAGGCACTGCCTTGCAAACACCATTAGCTACAGGAAAAATGAAAATCCTAATTACTGAGCAAAAATATTTTGCTCTCAACTTTTCTTTTTATTTTAAAAAGTCATCTTTACTGTTCAAACCCGCGCTCCATTCCTTTTCCTTCTCCACGTAAAAGCTCTGCTTTATGCTTTTGTTATCACAGGACCAGCAGGACATAACCACACATGGAGCACGGATTTTTTCCATTAAGTTGCCCTCGCAAACCTCACCTTGCTGCCCACAAATCTCATCTCTGGCTGCAGCTGCGGACACCGGAGGCAAAGCTGGGGTGAGGGTGCTCCTCGCTCAGCTCTGCTGTCACGGGAGTGGAGAACAACCTTAAAACGGCCGAACTGGTCAGAACTGGTCACTGTGGAGAAAAGGGAGCGATTCCTACAATTCCAGCAGCTGTTTTAGCTGGATGGGAGGAAAGGGGCCCGAATCCGCGTGGATGCTGTGGAATCCCGGAGGCGGGACCGAGACGGGCAGAGGGAAGGGGTGGCACACCCGCTGCCTTAGGTGAGTACCCACAACAGCGCTTTCGGCCGCACAAACCTCATCCTGGAGATTCGGGAAAGGGCTCGGCTCCTGCCTCCGCAGGCTCTGCTGTTCCTGAGGCTGTGCCTCCCTCTCCAGGCCGCCCAGGAGCTGGCACTGCTGCTGCTTGTTTAATCCAAGCCGACTCCTTCCCCATTTCCCATCGAACCCTGCCCCTTGTCAGTGCCACACCATTCCCCCCTGTCCTCTCACTGCCCTTGTAATTATTCGCTCTAATAATTAATATACTTGTATTATTTGCACTGATTGCTCCTTGAGTAGCTGACTGCACTCCCTGGGCATCAGAGATAATTTGTATTTATTCCACGTGTTGACTGTATTTGTACGGGTGTGTTGCGTTTAAGTGTGCAGCGAATGTGTTTATTTAACTCTGTGAAAGGAGTGCCAGGAGGTTTTTCGGTTTGTTTCCATCTTCACCAGCTGTAAATAAACCCAGCCTCATTAAGAGCCCCGCACAGAGCGCTGCTTCCATCAGTGCTGGAACTGGTGCTGCCGGACTGGACACGATTTTACTCCTGCCACAAGAATCGCGGAATTCAGGTGCCTAACGAGGCAAGGAACCGGCGGAGCGGGGGAACAGCGTCCAGCGCTCCTGGAGCCAGCCCCAAACACCGCTCCGTGCAATTCCTACCGTAAAAAAAATATGCAAATGCCGTTATTTTTATGGGATATTCCTTACCAGAGCCAGGCAGAGGGATGTGGGCACTGGGAGCGCCGAGGATGCACTTTTATCTCAGAGCCAGCTGCGTTCTGAGGGCAACCTGGGGAATCAAATTCGTAGCAACCACTTGCTTTTTCTATTCTTTTTAACGCAAAGAGAGGATGTTTCGTGTGCCTGAGCAGCTGGTCTTTGAAGAGGACAGCAGAGGATGGCTGGGTCTCAGCGCCTTTAGCCCGAGAAGGGGGAATAAGCACCACGAAGCCAGAAATCCAAGGGCCCCTGCAGGGAGAACTCGGGGAACTCCACGCCTGCCTCGGCTGCCCGAGCACGGCAAACCGCTCATCTCCCCTTCCTCCCAAAATCCACATTGCTGCAACACGGAGCTCTCGAACCGCCCAGAACAGAGCGAACTGCAGCCGGACCCATGAAACATCCATTTTACAGGCGATGGACCCTAATTCCCAGAGAATTCATGTACCTGGAGAAAGAGAAGAGGAGTTCAGCGCTTCATAGCTCTGGCAGAAATGTTGGAGTTTATTCTAAATGGCTCTTGAGATTCCTGAATGCTAAAGAAAGGAAGAGGATTAGAAAAAAAAATAGAGAAAACCAGAAGTCATGAGGAGCTTTATATCCCAGACTAAATAAACAGGATTATTGACACTGCCCGAACTGAACAGGTTTCCTGCCTGGGGCAGGGAAGAAAAGGGAGGTGAAAAAAGCTTTCCTCCAGCTCAGGGAGTGGCAGAAGTCGGAGCAGATTTTCGGTACAATCTGGCTTTTCAGGCACCACGCATCTCTGGAGCCCCGAGTCTGGCCCCGCGGCCGGGGGTGGGAGCGGGACCGCGGAACCACAGAGCCAGATTTGTGGAATTACTGCAGGAATTGCGCTTTTGAAAACTTCATCCCTGCTGCGGGCTTAATCAAGGGATAATTAGGATTTAGTGAAGCCCGCAACCTCTGTGCTCTTCATGAAAGGGAGAAGATAAGAGCCTGCACAGCTTGCAGCCCTTTTTCCTTTGTTTTTGTTATCACCTTGCTAAGGACTTTGTGGGTTCCCAACCAGGCTCCAGAGGGAGGATCCCTCCCACCTCCTCCCCACAACCTTCCGAGAGCACGGGACAACTCCAGCAGATTTCTCCTGAGTCTTTTCACCAACATGATTATCAGTAGATGAGTCTCAGCAATTATTCGAAAGCATTTTCAAAAATCACTTTTAAATAAGGTTTATAAAGGCCTTATAAAACTCCTTTCCAAAATCCGGGCTTCCGCTTCTGCAAACAAGTGTGGAATAGCCTGTTGTCACTATTTATGTCTTCATTTTTTGAGTTCACAGCTCATTTTCTGACACTCGCAGGGTGTTTAAACAGTTTGGCTGTGTCCTCCGGATAATTATAATGAGCTACAGCCTCCCCAAAACCCCCAGAAAGTGTGATTCTGCTCATGCTGACTTAATCTGACTACAGCACTCATCCTCTCCCCTGGGAATACTTACAAGACAGAGAGGACTTCTTGCCAGAACAGGATGAAAAAAGGAAAAAGCAGCCGGTTGTCATTGTTCCCTCACCTTTCCAACCCCCCGCCTGCCTGACACCCAGAGCCTGGGGAAAAGCCCCTCCAAGCCACAGCCCTGGGCCTGCAGCAACGCACCTGCCATTTACTGCCAATTAATTCAGTGTAGAGATCCTTTGGGGCTTGCAAATAGCGCATGGAAAGTGAGTGTACTGACAGATTACTGGGCTCTCTGTACCCACCAGCTGCTGCACAGGGCAGGGGTGGCACGCGGTGCCTTTGGCTCCTGGTGGCAGGGCTGGATTTTCCCTCGGGGTTGCCCGAGCTGTGGGCTCCCTGCTGCAGCTCTGGGGCTGGGATTGCTCCCTGCCCTCGGCAGGGATGCTCGGAGCAGGCTGCTGGTGCCCCCGGCAGGGCACAGCATCCCCCAGCCTGGAGAGGTGAGCAGCTTCCTCCCACCACAGCGAAAAACCAACCCTAAAAATCCTCCTGGGTGCGTGGCTGTGCTGTGAGAACGGGGCTCTGGAGGCACCAGTGGCCCCATCCTCCAGGGATGTGATTCCAGGAGAGCTTTGCTCCCACACGCGAGGAAACTCATCAAACAATCATTCCACTCAGAACAAGAAATGTCTTAGCGGAGTCTCCTCCTCCCAGGGTGAACTGCACTTGGGTTTTTCCTGAAGGGAGCCACAAGAATGATGGGGAGGGACCTTGGAGAAGGGCCTGGAGTGCCAGGAGAAGTGGGAATGGCTTCATACTGACAGAGAGTTGGTTTAGATGGGATATTGGGAAGAAATCCTTCCCTGGGAGGGTGGGCAGGCCCTGGCACAGGGTGCCCAGAGCAGCTGTGGCTGCCCCTGGATCCCTGGAAGTGTCCAAGGCCAGACTGGAGCAGCCTGGGACAGTGGAAGGTGTCCCTGCCATGGCAGGGGTGGCACTGGATGGGCTTTGAGGTCCTTCCAACCCCAACCATTCTGGGATTGTGTGATTTTCCACAGTGCCCTTTGCAGAGGGGACGTGAAAGCACGGGAGATGTGTGGATGCTGCACAGCCATCTCACACTGCAGAACTGGCATGGGGAATGATTTAGCTGGACAGGACTAAGATATTGCTGGAAGACCTTTCTGCATTAGCAGGAATCCCCAGAGACACATCAGTGCCACAGGACGGGTGAAGAACACATCCTATGCAGTGGCAGGATTTTTTTTTTTTAATCATTATCATTATTTGTTGTTGTTATTGTTATTTGCATTTTTCTAGAAGCACACGGTGCCGTGACAGAGCTGGGGACGAGGATTCCCTAACCACTGCTGGATTTGGCTGGTAAGGCCCTGCAGAACCGTTCACCAGCACCGCCTGTTCCCTCACCCTTGGCCAGCTGCAGAGTCCCTCACCAATCCCTGATCTATGGAATGTTTGCCTAAACATCTGCGAGGCAGGGAACAGCCAATTAACTCGCTGTAATTAAGGCTGATAATGCGATGATTTGAGCAGGACCTTTGTGAAAAGGGCACAAAGAGTCTCCCATCACTCATTAATGTTGATAAAACACTGAAGCTCTTCACTAAATAGATGCCCGTCAGCGCTGCTCTGCCGAATTGCTGCACAAGTAATTTTAATTAGTGCCTTAATACAGGGCAGGTTGTGCTACGTGGGGGATAGACAGTGAAGGGAAGTTTGGGGTTAGCCATCAAAAATTGGACTGGCATCAGGGATAAGATGGTTTCCATCCTGTCTGTCAGCCAAATCCAGGTGGAAGAAGCTGGGGCGACACTCCACAAACACCTCAGAACAAATCCAGAGGGGACAAGGGGAGGGCCGCAGCTCAGAGGGATGGGAATGAGCTGTGGCAGGGAGCAGCACGGGCTTTATGGGGCTGCCAGCATCCCTCAAAAACCGAGCACAGCCAACAGCAGCCTTGGGCAAACAGCTGCTCAGATCCAACAGGAAAAAACCTTTCCAGGAATTCTTGACATTTGCCTTTGAAAATCCCAAACAGATTTGAGAGGAAGGGTGATGTCTTTCCAAACAATTTGATGGGTGAAGCTGTGGGTGTTAATTGAAATGGGTCTTAATGTCTGTGCTGACTTTGGGCAGCAGGTTCCTGGCAGGGCCCAGACACTTCGGCTCCTGAGATGGCCAAGGGTCTGCACAAGGCTGAACTTTGGGCTAAAACAGCAGCTTCAAGGGGGGAATATGTGGAAGGAGGTTCGGGAAGGCTGTACCTTCTGCCAGCAGGGCAGAGCTTCGTCCATCACAGAGCTGGGTCTGAGCTCTCCTCCTGCCCTGCTCTGCCAAGCCCTGGGACAGCCCCTGCCAGCAGAGCAAGGGAAGCTGATGGAGTGAGAAAAGCCCTCCCCGAGGTGCTGTTTCCCAGGAAACCTGTCCTGGTGTCCAGGATTTGCACCAGAACACTGAACTTCCCATTTTCCCTGCAGAGCCCAGCCAGCAGCCCTGGATCACAGAACACCAGGCACCAGGGAGAGAGGCTCTAATTACTGCATCCTCTCTCCATCACTCAGCTCTGCGGGACAGAGGGATCTCATATTTGTCACCCACTGCTGCTCTCATTTTCCTGTGGCATTTTGGTGCAGGGCTGTGGCTCTAAACAATTCCCGGGGTTTATGGCCAAATGTCAGAGCTCTCTCTCCTTCTTACTGCCAACATTTCTATTTTTCCACTGGAAAGGGACAGGAATGGCGTGAGCAGCATTTCCAGCACTAAATTCACCTGAGGATCGCCAGGCTGGAGTCAGCAGTGGTTTGAAGTGAGGATGAGGCATCAAGTCTGTTAAAAAAGCAGTAAAATAAATTAAATTTTGCTCAAAATGAGAGAAGTTCTGTGGAAATTAAACAGGTTCCTGGTGCAAAACAAATCCCACCTTTAATAGAGTGGTTTGCTGCATGAGCCTAAAATATGTTGTTATTATTATATTATTATAAAGATATTCTATTATATAATATATTATTATAATTTTAAATTATGTTAAATTACAAATACATTTTTCTGTGTTAACATAAACAGCACCTTACCCTAGAGAGCCCTTGGAGGTCAAAGCAAGCCCACCTTTATTACCCTCTCCTTAGAGCAGTAACAAATTCCTGCTCTCTGATTTCCGGAGCAGAGCCGTGACCGAGGCCAGGGAATTCAGTGCCACGGTCCTGGAGCTGGAGCTGACCCACCTGCAGTCCGAGTTGCCTGCTCCCCCAGGGCTGGGGTGTCCGGCAGGGCAGAGCCTTCTCCCCAATTTCAGAGCAATCCAGACTGTGGCTGGTGGCTGAAGCCCGCTGGGAATTCTGCCATGGAATGCCCGGCTCCTGCTCTGTTCCCCAGCAGGGGGGAAGGACCCCCCGGCTTTTTGCTTTGGAAAACACGAGGAGAACTCCGCAGGTTTTACACATTCTTTTCAGTGTTTCTGTTCTATCAAATCTCTTCCTTGCGCAGGCTTTGCCCACCCGGATTTCCCGGGAGTGGGGTCTGGGCACGGAGGGGGCTCGGTGCCCGCACCGGGAGGATGCTCAGCCGCATCCCTCAGTGTCGGGTGATCCCATATCCCGCTCCAGGGCCTGGAACCGGAACATTCCCCTCTGGAGCAGCCGGCGAACCCTCACTTGGCTGCCTTTCATCCCAGCCGGTGCCCAGCGACAGCCCAGCCCCGGAGCAGCTCGGCTCGGGAACAGCCCGAGGCCGGCGCCGGAGCAGCTGGGGATCGGCAGCCAAATGCTCGGGAAGAGCCCCCTGAGCCCTCTGCAGCAGCAAGAGGGGATCCAGCCCCCGACGGGCACAGCCAAGAAATACATTTATCCCTTTAAAATGCTAAATGAGTCCACGAGCCTGTTCCGGTTCATTTCTCTCCCAGAATATTTCTCCAGACAAACACAGGGATGCTGAAAGCGTTTCATCTTTGCAGCTTGTTAGGAATCTAGATTTTTAAAAAGAGAAAAACTACTGAAAAATAAAAGTCCCAGGGTCTCTGCAGGGTTTCATTCTAAGTCTGGCTCACTGTAGGAACACATCTCTGCTTTCCCTTGCTTTCAGCTTGGGGAAACAGCTCCTGAATATGTTTGTTCATTATTATTAAATTTCAAAAGAATTTATGGAGAGAGCGTTGTGGACCTGGCACAGAGCAGGTGTCTCTGGCTGTGGCAGTGACCCTGCTTCCAGCCCATGAAGGACACTGATGGCTCATCCCCATCTTTGGGGAGACACATCAAGGCTTGATTGTAGAAGGTGGTGGAAAGGGAACATTTAAAAAATGCTCTGGTTTAATTTTTAACTCTAAAAGAATTGTCTAAACACCTTTGGTACTGTCAATATTGAGCTCAGCCACAGAGAGCCAGCATCAGCCAGGCCTGGGAAGGGATGGATGCTCCCAGCTCCTCACACCCACCAGGATTTTGTGTGCTCTGCTGCTTTTTAAAACATGCACCCAAATAATCCATTTCTGCAGAAAAGATAGGCCTGCATAATTATCTGTCCTCTGCACTCCCAGGCAAGGTATATTAAAATGCTCGAATAGAGAATTCTGCAGTAAGTCTAGTTTTGAATTATTTTTCACCTCCTGGAAAGCATAAAAACTAGAAGTGAGTAGAATAACCAATAAAAGATAAAATTTCTCATCTTCTTTCTTTTAAATTGAAGTTTACCTCAGTTACACAAATGCAGCATTTTAGCAGCACCTTTTACACTTCAAAGGGGTTTTATGCTTATACTAAAACCTTGATCAGTGGGGTTTATTATTTAACTAATTCCATTTGCAGGAATAAACCAGAGAGTCTTTCTTGGTGTGGTTTTCTTTATAAATATATTTTCTGTTTGGAAGGCAGAGCACGGGAGAGCAGCAGCCACCAAGCCCTACAGAGGATATTATCAACCTCAGAGCTTTGACCAGAACATTTTCTTCCCTGCATCCCATCCTGAGCAACACAACTGCTGAAACGATTGAACACTCTACCAGCTGTAGAATGGTTGGGGTTGGGAGGGACCTCAAAGTTATCCCAAAGGGACACCTCCCACTGTCCCAGGCGCTCCAACCCCGTCCGGCCTGGCCTGGGGCACTGCCAGGGATGCAGGGGCAGCCCCAGGCCGTGCTCGGCATCCCCCAGGTGGAGAATCGAATCTGTCTCACCTGGTGTACTCACAGAGGTGCCACTGCCAGGTGGGGATGCCATCGGTGCTGCCATAGCCCTCAGCATTCCTGCCCAGCACTGCAGTTCTGCTGCAGTTACACATCTGAGACGGGAAACCAAAGTTACAGGGTTGCTTATTGCTTATATGGAGCTCGCTTTGAGTGGGTGCTTTGATTCTGACAGAATGGGATAAATATGTTTAAAAATACACCAAACAAAAACTACATAAGTCAGAATTCAACACGGGTAAGTCAGCGTAGCTCAGCTGGGTGCAGTGGATCTTCCTGCACCTGCCAAGGCTGTTGGTAACCTCACAATGACCACAAAAGGAGCTGTTACCCACCTGTTCGCCCACTTTCTCCAGCGGGCTGCCAAAAATCCCCGAGGGAGTGAAGTGCTGAGGTTCCCTGAGTCACAAGTGCCCTCTTTTGGACCCAGTCAGGCTTCCCCAAATCTGAAACACCAAAGAGGAACTTCTGATGAAGCACCAACCTTTAGGTGCCACCTGGGGCGGATTTTACCTCCTGGGAAGGTCTCGAGGCAGGATTTGCCCATGGAAAAGCCGCGCACCTGCAGGAGTCCTGCACAACACTCCCAGAAGGGGGGCTGGTCTCGTTCCCTCAGTCCTGAACGAATGTTTCCCTTGTCCTTGAGATCTTCCCATTAAATCCACCCCTGTCTCCCGTGGAAAGCTAGCCTGACCTTTCCCACAGAATGAAGAGCCAATTTATTACATATTTTAAATTCATAATGAGATCAAAAGGGATAATGCTAAGATGACCCGGAGATCAGCCCGAGACACGAGAGATAATTGTTTCTTTAATTGCCACGCCTGAATTAAATTACTTCTGCGGTGCGTGCGCTCAGACGAGAGGGGCAGGGCAGGTGTCAGAGCCCCGCTCCCCAGCGCTGCCCTGGCAGCTCCTGCCGGAGCAGGGGCTCAGCTGGGGCTGGGCTCAGCTCCTGACACCCCTGCAGCTCCCAACAGCCCCTCACCCAATCCAGCCAGGGACGGCTGCACTCCACGCTCCAGCCCTGGGAGCTCAGTTCCACCCAGACTTTGGTCAGCTGGGGAGAAACTGGGGCACACAGCCCACGAGAG
>VWPU01008796.1:0-56245 GCA_013398955.1 Callaeas wilsoni
CCGGGGCGCTCCCGCAGCCCGGGGCGGGGAGCAGCGCCCCGCGGCCGGAAGGAAAAGCATTCCTATAAATCTGCCCACCAGCAGACGGCTCCCAAAAAATATGTGTTAATACAGGGGTGTAGTTACTGCTCGCGTAAACTGCTTGACATCCACGAGGGAAGACTTGTTGATCCTTGTAATCTGTTTTAAATCCAGTGCTTCACTCTCTTAATCCACCCTGGAAGCCATTTTAAAATAAGTCACTTGGGCTTCACTTCGGCACGCAGAAGACTCTTGTTCATGTAACAAATATTTTTAAGTCTTCGTTACCTAGTGTAAAAGAGAAAATACTAGCGAAGTATGTTCCTCACTTTGGAGGAACCTTTGTTCCTCTAATGGCTTCAGAATGTACTTATTTGATATTCTTCAAGTCTTCACCTAAGATAGTTACGTCTGAGGTGTAAGAAGACCAGTAATGTGGTTATCAAGCTGCACTTGATAAAATGTTGGAGACAGGTAGATGGTTTGATAATCTTATTCAGCCGATAAAATAGTAAGATTCTTTCCACTTTATAATGTGTGGCAAGTCATGCCGTGAGGAATGTTCTATGGCTTTGATCAGGTCATCCTGCTTTATTTCAGTTGAGAGCACAAACAGTTGGCATAAACATGTAAGGAGTAGAACGGATAGTGCTGAGCTGTGTGTGGAATAACACAACTTTATATTGAAAAGTTAGAAATGGAACTGCTGGAGAGGGGCCATTAGAGGGCTGCGAAGATGGTTAAGGGACTGGAGCATCTGTCCTGTGAGGAAAGGTTAGGGGAACTGGGCTTGTTCAGCCTCAAGAAGAGATGACTGAGAGGGGGTCTTACCAAGGCATTCAAGTATGTTAAAGGGTGGATGTGAGAGGATGGGGCCAGACTCTTTAAGTGGTCCCTGTGATGCCTTAGGATTTTAGTTTTCATATTTATTTGTAATCCTCTAATTCTCTAGCATAGAACTCTAAGTTCCATATGTAGTGTTACCTACTGCTTTCCCATTTTGGCCAGACACAACACTTCGTCTCTAGGCCCGAGAAATGTAAACAAAAGTGTGTTGGGGGTGAAAGCAAACTTGGGGTAAATGATTTCATTACCTGAAGCTGTAATTGGAAGATTAGCCCCCAATATGCAAATGGACCAAACTTATAAAAGTGTGAAAACCCATGATCTGTTGTTGGTTTTTTGAGTGTAGCCCCTGGATGGGCTTCGACTGCCCTAAATGTACCTGAAGACCCTTCAATAAATATAGCCACTCTTTATTCTCTTAGTTTTGTCTGGCCTCTGTTTTTAGATAGCTGGATAAGGCATCAGGGTAGGTGGCAAGAGGATGAGGCCAGACTCTTTGAGTGGTCCCTGTGACAGGGCAAAGGGCAGCAGACACAAACACAGGAAGGTCCGTCTTAATATGAGAAAAAACTTCCTCACACTGGGGGTGACTAATCACTGAAACAGACTGCCCAGAGGGGTTGTGGAGTTTTCTTCCCTGGAGATATTCAAAACCTGCCTGGACACAATCCTGTGCAAACTGCTCTGGGTAAACCTGCATTAGGGGAACGATGTTGTACTAGATGATCTCCAAAGGTCCTTTCCAACCCCAGCTATTCTCTAGCTTTATGAAATTTTGATTGCAGAGCTGTAAATCATTTATTCATTAAAAATTAGCTGGTGTTTCAGTCTCCTTTCTCATTTATTTTAGATGACAGCAAGGGGAAGTCTAGGCACCCTATGCTCAACTGTGTATAGGCCTTAAAATTACCACAGCGTGCAAATGTTTTAGAACGATAACACAAATAGCTAACCTTAGCCCTACTGGCATCTGAAAACAGCTAAAGAAATGGGATGTCTTCAGCCTAGAGTAGGAGGGATCTAATCACAGTCTTCCATTGGTGGGAAACTATTTACAAAGAAAGATGGAGGTGTACTATTTGCCAAGGGACCATGGTGACAGGGCAGGAGGCTATGGGAATGAGGGACTTCGGGGAGAATAGTGTGACTGTAGGAAAAATGTTCTTCACTGTTAGAAGAGTTAACCGTGAAAAGCTTGCCCATTGAAGCGATGGAGTCACCTTTGAGGATGTGGCTTGTCAGGATCCTGGGTCATCTCTGAGGCCCTGTGTTCTGCAAAAGGTGGAACCAGTGATCTCCGGAGGCCCTTGACAATATAGGCATGTTCTGCAGGGGTGCACACCTGTCTGTTGTCAAATTCTAAGTGGGAGATTGAACCAGAAATGCGTTGTCTCCAGTTTGACTTCAAGGGTATTAAGTTTGCCTTTCTGCCAAGTTCAAGGTCACCAAGTTTAGCAAACCGCTGGAGCTGATAGAGCTGCAGAAAGAAATGCTGTTACCCTTTTATTCATATTTCCCCTGCTCCTGAATTGGAGTGGTTCCATTTTGAGTGAGATGGGGAAACTCAGCTAAATTAAAGAGACATTTGTTAACTAGCTAACTAGCGAAATAAAGTCATTTGTCAGATGTTCTTTTTTTTAACTGCACTGCAGTAGAAAATTGTATTTGTTGTCACCAGACAAGGGTGGTAGAGAGTGAAATTTTCCTCACTGTGCTGCTGCATTCCAACTTAAGCTGTAGATTGTCAAACAGTAACAGAGAATAAAGAAAATTCTTTTCATATTCTCTACTCAACTTCTTGGCTCAAAGCCTTTGTAATTATTTTTATCTGTAGTTATTGCTTGCAAAGGTAGTTACAGCAAGAGTAGTTTTTAGGCATTCTGATTGATAGTGTTTCATGCACACTGATTGTCAGCACTGTGAGGTTTTGCAGGAGAATGCAACTTTCCTGGTCTCTGAAGTCTTTAAGATTGTGGTATTTCATGGTGCTCTTTGTAGCACACTTAATCAGTTTCTCAAATTTGTCACTTCAAATGCTTTCTGAATTCTTCTGTGAAACTGTAGTCTTTGTCCACGCTTGAAGACAAAGGGGTCTGAATCTGTCATCAGAAGTGTCCTGTTGGCTGTCCTCTGCGGAAATGGCAGTAGATAAAGTTTTTACGCTTCCTGGCATGTGTCACCTGAGGTGCTGCTAAGAGTTGTTTTTGCTAGGACATATGTCTGTTAATTTTCTTTGAGTGAGGATAGCATATGGAGCAAGGGATGCAGTACTTAAACAGCTGTATTGCGACCTCTGCATGACCAATGATGCCAGATGCTCTTGCCCGTGGTAAATAAATTCCAGCACACTACAGGCTGTTCCTCAGTAATGCTGGAGACAGACAGTCAACTCTGAATAAGTGAACTGAACCCTAACAATATGTAAAACCACTTTTTAAATTCATGTATCTGACGTATGCATTTTTAACTGTAGATGAGATTTACTGTCTGTATTGTGTGTATAGCCTTGTGGTTTTCAACCTACTTTGCAGCAGTTTCTAGTGCTGATGTTGGCATGTTGTTTGTGCCTCACTGGAAGTAACTTAGCTGGGTAAAATAGAGTGACAATGTCTTCTAAATAGTTCTAGTAAAAAGTTGTCACTGTTTTAGAAAATCAGAACGTACAGTCAGTGTTTCAAAGACATAGTTTATTGTAGCTGAACAGTAAATTCCTTGGGTTTTTTTTAATAAAAGTAGTGATTTTTTTAAAAATTAGTTATGCATTACCCAGGGTCAGATTTTGGGTTAAACTGATCTGATGATTGATCAGATCAATGGTAAAAGTTGATGTAAGCCTCGAAGTGTTAATTTTGCACTTTGAAAGACAATTTCTTAGTCATCGGAAAGGTTAAAATATGCTCTTGTTCTACATAGAAATACTTCTGTGTGCAACATACTTCTTTTGGCTTTCTCTACTCAAAAAAGTTATTTTAAATAATAACAGTAAAGATACCTATTTTACCACCTTACTGGTAGGAATGTCACCCTAGGAGGTTGTGCCATTGTATTGAGATTAGCATCTACTGCATTGTCATTTGGCTGCTGTGTTTTAGTTGGAATAATTGTTTCGGATGTATGCTTTGGGCTGACTCACATCACCATTTTTTCTGTGGTCTTACTGTTTGTGGTTCTGATGCAGAACCTCATGCAGAAATTGAGTGGTTGGGGAGACTCCTGTCCACATTTGTCTCTTCAGAGGTACCAGCTACTGGTGGCCAAGGTGGCTCACCAGTTTGTGAGGGAAATACAAATTACAACTTAATCTCCTAAGGAAAGTTGGTATTAACTGTTGGTTTTCCGTGGCATGTTGAATTGTAGCTTCTGCATGTGTTGCAGTTGTTTCACAATCCATCATCTTATCTGGTGTAAGGAGAGCAAGAATTTCTAGAAGGATCAGCAGACAAGTGTGGGTGGCAAAATATACATCTAGCTAATTTTAGTCTGAGTCAGAACATCCAAGGTACCATTACATGAGTATTTTCTCTCATAGCAAGTTCTCCCAGGTTCCCAACCCGGTGCTGTTGCTTTGGTGCTCTGTCAGAGTGAGTAATGCCCTGTTGGAGGGCCATGCTGTGGGTCGCTGCAATGGTTTAAGTTAAAACAAACCCAGCAAAGATGGTGTTAGTTAGCAGGTATGATAGCACACATTCATGGAAGGAAACAAATTGCAAATTGTAGGAAAGAAGGACATTCAGCGTGCTAGCTACTCCACTGCTCTGTTGGGTACTTGAATGTGACATGCTTAATTTTAGATATTTAAATAAGTAGTCATCTAGACTGCTTTACACCTAAGGACCAGCAATAAGTACCTCTAGATATTAATTATCCTGTGTGCCTATTTATACATTGTTCGCTTACAAAGTAGGCTTTGCTGTTTGACATTGACATCTAAGCATCTGAAATTGGGTTTAGGACACGAGAGGAAGCTTACTGTAGTTAAGGGTTACCTTCCGTATGCACCTATTGCATGTTTAGGGGATTGTTCATGTAAGAATTCTTCACAGAGAACTAGTGCTCCATACGTTAGTACCATAACCTAGTTTACTTTGTAGTGGGTTGTTTTGTTGGGGTTTTCTTTCAGGTAAACAGGCCCTTAGGTAAATTTTTAATTGACATATTAAAATTATTATATAAAAGGAGGGGCAGCTTATATGAAAAACCTTGTTAAAGCAGAGAAATGTTTTCAGTACAAACAACATTGTTTTGTCCAGTAGATGACTTTCATGTATTGTGAGCTAGGCTCTGTGGTGCACCACTGTCAAAGGCTGAGAATTCATAGATGTATCTGTTGCTGCAACCGTTTGTTAATTTCCCTATGATATTTATGGTGGGAAGTGTAAGTCTTATCTTTTTCTTTTAGGTTGACAATTGCATTTTTCGCACTCTCTGGTCTGGATATGTTGGATTCCTTAGATGTGGTGAACAAAGATGATATAATAGAATGGATTTATTCCCTGCAGGTCCTTCCCACAGAAGACAGTGAGTGAGTTTTTTAGTTTTTTTATTGATATTAACATTTTTACTTTTGCTTTTTACTTGGGGAATAGTGGATGGCTCTTGTTTTTATAAAATACGAGGTTGACCTTCCTGAAGTGCTGTCCTGATAATTTCATGTAGTGATGTTGAGCAAATCATGGAAATAGTTCCCTCACAAGTAATAAAGCTAGGAAAAACAGAAATTAATTTGAAGATAAGCCAGTATAAAATAAAGTTGCACCTTTAGACGTCTCTGAGGAATGTTTCACCTGGTTCTAAAAGAAATGCATATGTTGTGAAAGTATTACAAGTCTAATAGCGATTATATTGACTTCCACTCCAGTGCCAGGAGCCATGATCACAGGTGTGGTTATTTACAATAGCTTTTGGAGAATTGGACCTGTAAGGGTAAGAAGCAAAAAGGATAAACACAGTCCCTGCTTGAGAAAAAAAAAATATGTTCCTTAGATCTGTGGAGGTTGAATTTACCCAAGGTTTTGAGAAGGAATAGTGCTGCTGCTGAATCGCAGCTGTCCTGAGATCAGAAGGTGCACAGCGGAAAAGCTGGCGAGGGAACACGTAGGAATTACCTCTTTCCTAGTTGACTTGACAGAAGTTAGGGAAGTGCTGTTCCTGTAGACTAGCTGGTGTTGGCAGTTTTCTCTGTGGCAGCCCAGGTGAATGGCTGGTAGCACTAGAAGGGGGTGGGAAGGAGGGAGAGAGACATGGGTGGGGCACGGCTGCTTTATGGCAGAAGGTGCTGGCATGTTAAATGCTGGTGTGGGCACAGCTCCAGGCTGGTGGTCTCTAGAGAAAAGGCAATTCCAGTTGCCTGTCTGTAAAGTCGTGAACATGTACTTTGGATGGATGTAGAAAGAAAATTGTGTGTTTCCTTATATTATCTATTCTAATTATATACTACAAATTAGGTCTCTAAAATCAATTTTATGAAGTAAATATACGGAAGTCAGGACTGCTGATGCTTTATTTTTAGAGTAATAAAAAAATCCTCTGGAGATTTATAAACCATCAGATCTTCCACAGGAACTAGTTCTGATCAGTTTCTTTTTTCTTGTATTGTATTCCAGGATTGTTTCTTGAAAGTTAGGAGTCTGAATTACATAAATATTCCTACAAAGTTTTTTAACGATTAGAAGGTTCCTGTGCATTACTGTTAAGAAATCGTTCCATGGTGTACATGCTTTGTTTCCAGGAGTTGCTCACTTTGTGACTTTTATCCCAGTCTTCAGGACTTAATTCCAAAAGAACAGGGAAGTTTGCAAGAGAGATTAGAACAGGCATTTCTGTTTGTTTGTCTTTGGTAGTATGCAGCAATTCTCTGGGGGTTCTACGTGGCCAGTTTAGAATATTGCCATTGTCTAGAGCCTCCTTGAGAGGGCAGTAAAAATCTCAGCGTGCAGATGTGGAGGCTAGCAGTTCAGCAGAGATGTTCTCCTTGTTTTTCTAGCTATCATCCCCTCCTAAAACTGAGGGGAGTTTTCGGGAGGGCACTTTTGGCAGCGCACTCTGTGCTCTCCAAGTAATAAATCTCTGCTTTTCACTTAAAGAACAAGCTTCCCTTCAGTCCTGTATTTTTGTATCACACTGTAATAACTCTTGTTCTTCTTATACTTTTGGTAATAACACTGCTCTTACCTGGTCACTTGACTGCTAAAACTTCAGCGTTATTTGTATTTCATTTTTGCTTTTTTTTATTGGATGATAGAAAGTGCAAAATGAAAATGATGCTGATAGCAGCAGGTTGGATACCGGATGATTAAATGTGAAGAAGGAAACACCTACACTCCTGTAATGTCTACTTTCCGTAAAATGCGTTGGCTCTGTTTTTCAGTCCTGGGTGGGTGCAATGCTTGTTAATTGGCAGCCTCCCAGCAGCAGAGCTCCTACTCCCTCTCTCGGCCTCTTTGAAGAAGTAACTAAAATGTGGTAGGCTACAGCACTGAAATTTTTGGTTTCAAAGTGCTTATGTATCTCTAGTTAAAGAGGAAATTGCTAGCTTCATGGATTGCAGTCTGTCCAGGTGGGAAAAAAAAAAAACAAAACCAAGAAAGCACAACGTTTTAATTTTAAAGAAACATGCTATTGCAGCATTTTTTTCATGCATTCTTATAAATCTCTATTTCCGTGGAATACTGATCTTTAAAAATATAAATTAAAATACTGTTTTATAATGATGAATTCCACCAGTCTAACGTAACTGCATTGTACTTGATGAAAGTCTTCACTAAGTTTGGCTCTGGGACTGGAAGCCAATTTAAAAGCTACATTTTAAATGGGAATTTGTTTTTACAGAATCTTGAGGTTTGTTCTCGATTGCATCAGTGGTTGAATTTCTAAAATTTGATATCAGTCAAAAAGAGAATTCCTGTAATTCTTATTAGAAAAATTAATTTCTCTGCTTTTCACATTTGTGCCTCCAAAGGTTCCTTTATGCACAGTGCTTAACTTGATTTTTATTGAAAGCATTTTTTTTTAGATGGTTAATTCAAATTATTTTGAGAACTACTGCTACCTTGCAGTCTTTTTTCCAGTGGATGGGAGACAGAACGCTTGATACTTTGCAATCTCAGTATCTGTTTATTTTTGTCAATGACTGTTATAGTAGGTGTACTGGCTGGACTAGATTAATTTTTTTTCATAGTAGCCTCTAAGCTGCTGTGTTTTGAGCCTGGTACTAAAAGAATGTTTTAATCTTTCAGCTATTGCTGAGCAGTGCTGGTCAAGGCTGGCTCTTTTTGCCTCCTCTGCACTGCAGTTCCTGTGGCAGATACAGCAGGGGACACAGCCAGGACAGCTGACCCAGGCTGACCTCAGGACTGACCAAAGGGACACTCCACACCGTCTGATATCATTTTCAGCAATAAAAGTTTGGGAAAAGAAGGAGAAAGGGGCAATATTTGTGGTTCTGACATTTGTCTTCCTGAGTAACCTTTACACTTGCTGAGGCTCTGCTTTCTGGGGAAGTGACTATACACCTGCCTGGCTGATGCAAAGTAGTAAATTAATTCCTACTTTGCTTTGCCGAGTGCCCACAACTTCTGCTTCTGTCTCTGTCTCACTCTGTGAGTCTTCTCTCCATCTCTCTGTTTTCTTGCCTCAGCTGCTTGTTGGAGTTAACCCATGACAGCAGAGTGTTACAGAACCTGCTAGAAAATTCAGAATTTGGTGGTTTGGAGCACTTCTTAGATGAAGTCTAAAACCTTGTAATAGTTTTAAGTGACATGTTTGTATTTACTGGTATGTAATATATCTGATAGCTAATGATAGCTTCACTTCAGAGGTTTGTAGCCTTTGAAATTTTATGTGAAACTAAAGCTGACTAATGCTTAAATGGTAAGATCTTGATCTACTGAGTAAGAAAGCAAATATATGCTCTTGTCAGCCTAATCAAAATACACTTAAGGAAGCTGAAGATTAAGGTCTGTCAGGATAGACTGTATTCTTCTCTGGGTTTATTGTAGCTGTGATTCAAACAAATAATGCCCTTTAGGTACCATAATTTTAGCTCAAGTCTTCTAGAGACTGGCTCAGTAACAGTTGTAATTTGGAGGGAATGGCATGTCACATGTGCAGACTGACCCTCACACAGTAAAACGTTCTTAGCTGAATGCTTCGACTTACTGCTGCCTTTTACTTGTTTGAAGGTCCCCTGTCTTCTATAACTCATGCTAAATAGTTTGGCTTGATCTTGCATACATTTTGGCCGCTGTTACCTTTCCTTCTCTTTTAGTGAATGCTTTGCTTAGGTGCATAGCTACCATGTTTTTGTTTTGTTTCTGTGTTCACTACAAGACCTCACGTGGTTTCCTTTTAGAAAGAAGTTGAAATCTTAACAAGTGCTTTTTTCTTTTTTCGTTTTGACAAGCTTGGTGTTCTTTTAGAAGGCTTAACCAGAAATGATACCTTTTTAGACTAAGACCTATTTTTTGAAGTGTTAGTAAAATTGGGAAAGGGTTAACAAAACCCCTTCTTTTAACTAGTTGCTTTTTCTTAAGATCCTTATGATGTCATTGTTTTACTGTTTTTCCTCTCATAGTGCAGCTCCTTGACAGAATTTCAAGTTTATTTTGACTACCTAAAGTGCAACTCATAGAAATTTAAGAAAGATGTATTCCGGTTTCTTGCAAGTCACATTCAAAGCCAGTTCAGCACTTTTAAAAGAGTGAATCCAGAGCTTTGTACTCAAGTAATCTAATTACACAGTGGAAGCACACTGCTTGGCCATATTCATCCACCATCCTCCCCCACAGGAACAGTCGCATTTGTTTGACCCTGCTTGAGAGCTTGCTGAAGTGGCAGAAAAACATGCATTTATTTATCTAGCAGAAGGTTAGCTTTGTGTTGCATTGGTGAACTGTGTTGATTGGGAGTGCCAGTGCCAGCCCACTGAGGGAGAGGGAAGAAAATTGTACTTTTTGACAGCTGGATGCTTCACAAGCTTTGCTGTACTAAGAAGTGGAACCAAAAGGAACACTGGAACATATGGGGTTTTTTTTGGTTGGTCTGAATCCCCAGGACCCATGGATACTGGACTGAAAACCAGTATGCTACATGACAGACCTAAAACTTACTTATATCAAAATTTAGTTTTGTATTAATGATTCTTTCTTCTTATGTGGCAGTACTGAAAAAAATGTATAAAATGACATTGTCTTTTTTGAAATCATTGATAGTGAGCTTTCTGATCATGAGTTTCTTGAGCAAAAATACAAATTTTCCTCCAGCATAATTTTCTTTAATGGCTACATTTGAAGTATTTATCTGGGTGTATAATGTACTTCCATTTTAGAGAATGCAACTTTGCATTTAGTGGCATACTCCAGTGCTTTGATTTACAGGAACAATCACAAGGTCTAGTTCAGTGAGAAGAGCTTATGCTTACTTTCATCTGGATGCACTGACTGAATCAGCCTATATTAAAGCTATGATTTTTTTTGTATATTACAAGATTTTAGTAATGTATTTAAACTCCTGTAATTAGCAGAAGGAGAGGAGCCTTGCAGCCAGAGGAATGCATGGATAATCTGAATGTGAAAAAGTAGTGGTAAAATTTTTTCAGTCCTTCCATGCAAGGGAAATCATAAAATATAAATAACAAAAATGCCCTGTCTGTAAAAAAAGAGCTCTTAGGATAAGTTGTCTGTGGTCATCACTTGAAGCTTTTATGTATCTTAATGACTTCTGGCTTAAGGACGCATAAGTAACATCTTTTTCTTTACAGGAAAGTTTCAGTTCTTGATTTAAGCATGAAGTCTGCTGGCTTTGGAAAAGGGCCAGTTCTCTTTAGTTGTCCAATATAAGAAGTTTTTCCAGGTGTGTTTTTTCACCTTGCAATAGTTACACAGCAGTTTACCAAATATTTGTTACTTTTTGCTGTCTGAAGCTCCTGTGGAAAGTGGCTAAGTAAGGTTAATGGTGGAAGTGAACACCAGGTGGTACCATTTCATAGCTGCAGTTGAACTGATGCACAGCAAACTCTGCTGGATCTGAACTGGCCACTCCAGCAGTTTTTTCCCAAGGGACATAAGCTGTTATCATATAGTTTTAATTTGGGTCTGTTTAATTTTTAATTCTATTTCTGATTCTGACAGCCCATTTTTGGTTCAGGAAAGTAAAGAGTTTGATTATCAATACTAAGCTATTACATGAAACAAGAAGTACAAGTACATTGCAGTAAAATAGTAAAACCAACTTTACAGAAGATGAAATCTCACATTGTAAAGTTTCTTTCATAAACTGAAAGACAGTAGTTTCCTGTAACTCACCTTTGGTTCTCATTTAATTTTGAACTTGTATGTTCACAGGATGCCAAAAAACCATTTTGAGACACTGCATCAGTGTTCCAGAGTCATGTGGTTAAAAACAAGCTGCTTTCACTTCCTATTTTAATGCTTCCTTTATCAACTCAGAATTCTATTTTTTGCTTCACATATTGTGACTAGAGATTTAGCAACTCACTTGTAATACTGTAGGTCTAGGAAGCATCTATTGCAGGCACATTAATGCATTTGAGGACAGGATAAAATTCCCTGCAAAGTTTGCCCTAAAGTTTTCCCTAAAGGCCATGCTGGTCTTCTGTTTTTCCTAGGAGCCAATGTGTGAAGTTTAGAATGGGAGATGAGAAGTACTGACAAAAATCAAAATAGATTTAAAATTCATAGCACTACAGGTAAAAATACAACTTTAAATCCAATTTTAAAATTGAAAATGCTGTTTTCTAGTTGATAGAAGTTCAGAAGTACAAGAAAGTTTTTAAAATACTACATGAAAATTGAACATCTCAAGGGAGTAATAGATCATGGTTTCAGTCATGTACTTTATTTTTAATCTATTAGTATAGAATCTGTGAATTCAGAAGGCAGTCAAAGTGACCCACTCAAAGCACACAGAACTTGGGTTTCATGCTGCCATTTTTACCTTGATAACGAATTATAAGCTACACTTCAAAAGGCCAGTGATATGGATCAGTATTTCTGGGATGGATCCTTCCATCTAGCAACTGTCAGCTGAGTTCTGTTCAACTGCAGAGCTGTCTTAATTGCAGCATGTTTCCTTTGCAGCAGGCCAGAATAGCAGTATATTAGTAGCATAATAACTCTTTTCTGGATGAAGGGTTTCCACACCAGTATAATTTCAAAGTGAGTGTTCTAGTTTGCTTAAGCACTTAAGACACAGGTTCATTTTTACTGAAAATGAAAGTGAATGGTGTTGGGTTTTTTCCTGTGATGTTGCCTAGGAAATCTGGGTCTTACCAGGCAGGAATTCTAGGTCTTCTCTTACTTCATTCATATTGTGTCATTTTTGAAATTGTGATGCATTTTTGGGCAGTGTCCTTCAGAACCTTAGATTAGTCTTTAAAACTCATTTAATTTTTCATGCTTTCCAGAGCCAGATGCAACATGTAATGCAAGTTTTTGATTCTGGAAGTGAACAGACAAATGTTGTCCGATGAGACTGTTCAGACTATAATAAAATAAAACAGTTACAAACTTTTTTTTGTCTACAACTACCAGTACTCTTTCTGTTTCCTCTTTGCGGGTCTGACTATGGCACACCAGCTTTTAAGCAGGCTGAAGCTGCTTTTGTTACATGTGTAGAATCATTAAAAAGTACTTTTGACTGAACTGTGGAGGAAGTGGAGAATTGCAGATGTTTCACTCCATGTCAGTTAGATCCAAAGACTTGTCTTGCAGAGAAACTTGCATACTTCAGGCCAAGTTTAAATTCTTAGGCTAATGAAACCTTTCTAGTTTAAATTTTGCATATATACAGAGTATATTTAGAATTAGAAGGTAATATGCTGCTACATTACACCAGAGCTTGTAGGCTACATTGCATAGTGATGTTACTTAGAGCTTTCAGCTTTATAACTATTCATTCTTATTTATTCTAGTGCAATTTTCCCTAATATCCATGAGAATTTTTAGCTTAAAGGCTGAATAACTTTAAAAAGGTGGAGAGAATTTAAGAACATTCAGCTGCTGTTTGACTGTGGCATTCATTAGGCTTTTAGTTTCAGACACTGAGCAGTAAACAACTAAGGTTTTGCCATGCAAAAGCAAGTTTGAGCCCTGCAAAACTGTACTTAACTCTTGACAGTGTGTGGTCGACACTTCTATGTGCTACATGCTCAGGTATTGTGACACATTTGAAACAAATCACGCGGAATCACTGACAGAAATGTTTGATAGCTACAATGTGCTTAAAACTGCAAATTGTTTGCCCTTGAGCATGTTGCAAAGTGTCTTGAAACAGTTCTGCTTGGGAACAGATGGCATTACCAGGCAGGAATCCAGAGAGGAATAAAAAAATATGTTAAGTCTGGCCATTTTCCCAGGGGAGCAGTCCTTTTCTTTTTTTTTTCTTGTGAGCATGGAAGACAAGTCTGTGGTGATACAAACTGTATTTCCACCAAATTAAGAATAAAAAAAAATCTGATACTTTGTGTTTTGTCACTACAGCAATAAGTAAGTTAAGTTTGCTTGTGGTTTTCTTTATTTTTTTTTGTTAATCAGAGAGATAACAAACTAAGGTTGGGAACTGAGAGACACATGCACACTCTGTTAAGGCTGTAAATAGTGTTGAACTATTAGCAAGTCTTGATCTCATTAGAGAATTATGGTTTATAATGAATGTTTCAACAAAACGAGTTAGTTGAGTATTGTTTTAATCTTTTCCAGGATCAAACATGAATCGCTGTGGATTCAGAGGTTCTTCGTATTTAGGGATGCCATTCAATCCCTCCAAGGTCAGTTAAGAATGTGTATGTGAAATGTTTCCGATTAGGCAATAAATGATCTTGTGTCTTTTTTATAATTTTAACTGCATAATTACAGAATGCTTGGAAGGCAGGGAATTTTGTACTGTTAATACTGAAATGTTTGCAGAACTTTTAAGGAATATACATAAGAAACATACTAAAATGATATGTAGAACTTCAATTCTCACACCAGTGAAGAAATTGACGTACAATTTGTGGCTTATCCCTGTGCAGTCTCCTCCTTCTCTGGTCTTTTACTAACAGAGGAAAACTTCTCTAACTGAAGAATTGTCATGAGGTAGAGGAGGGCAGAATAGCCCTAATTAAGTTGTGCAGAACCTGCTGTTCTTTGGTATCATAGAATGGTTCAGGCTGGAAGGGGCCCCTAAGATCATCTAGCTCCTATCCCCTCGCCACAGGCAGGGACACCTTCCACTAGACCAGATTGCTCAGGACCTCATCCAGCCTAACTTTGGATGCTTCCAGGAATGGGGATTCCATGGCTCTGGACAGTCTGTTCCAATGCCCCACCCCCTCACCGTAAAGAATTTCTTCCTAATACATAATCTAAACCTGCTCTCTTTCAGTTTGAAGCCATTCCCCCTTGTCCTGTCACTGCATGCTCTTGTAAAAGGTCTCTTTCTATCTTTCTTGTAGGGTCCCTTCAGGAACTGGAAGGTCACAATTAAGTCACCTCAAAGCTTTCTCTTTTCCAGGCTGACAAATCCTAACTCTTGCAGCCTTTTCTTACAGGAGAGGTGCTTCAGCCCTCTAATGAACTTAGTGGCCTCCTCTGGATGTGTTCCAACAGGTTCCCATCCTTCCTGTCCTGAGGACCCTACGGCTGGACACAACGTTCTACATGGGCTCTCACCAGAGCAGAGCAGAGGGGCAGAACTCCCTCCCTCCCCTGCTGGCCACGCTGCTTTGTTTGCAACCCAGGACACGTTTGGCTTTCTGGGCTGAGTGCTCATGGCCGGGTCATGTCCAGCCTCTCATCCACCAGCACCCTCAAGTCCTTTGCTGTTGATGACTTCTCTCCTCCCATCCTGTACCCTCCCAGTCTCAGGTTGTCCTGACCTGGGTGTAGCACCTTGCACTTGGTCTCATTAAATCTCATGGGGTTCCCATGACCCACTCCTGGAGCTTATCCAGGTCCTTTGAGAAAGGTGAATCCCATCTGATGCCAATGTGTCTGGTGCCCTGTAGGCTGTCTCATTGTCAAAAAAACACCTAAAATCTTGGCAGTGACACCAGCCAGGGAGGCATGTATTAATAGACTGAGCCTGACTGTTTGTTCTGAAGTCAGTGGCTGCAACTACAACTGGTATTTCTCTTCCTGCGTTGAACCATGCATATTTGATTGCTCCTGATACTCACCCAGACTAAGGCAAGGCTCTGTTCATCCCTGTTTGTCATGACCGTAAAGAGAGGATGCTTTGAAGCCCGGTGAACTGAGGTTCAAGAGAGTTAAACTTTCATGTGAAAAGAAAATGCCTTTAATAAAAGAGAGAAAAGAGTTTAGCAGAGGTGAGTTTAGTGCTCTCACCGATTTTTTATCCACTTTTCACTGAGATTTGATTCTTCACTCTCAAGCACAAGACAGAGCTACTGTACCTCTTTCACAGTCCTTCCTGCACACTGGCCTCTACTTTCCTTTTCCAGCTGTATCACACCTTCAGCAGCTGTACAGTGTACTACGTTAAATCACCACATACTTTTGGAAACCTTTTTCAAATCCTCTCCAGCTCTAGAAGCTAGAAGAGTTTATTCTGGATGTAGTTCTGAATCTGTAAGATTGACAAAGCATTGTCTTTCCCTCCAAGCACTTTCTCGTGTTTTAATTTAATTCTCAAGTTCCAATAGTATATGCTTCATACTGAAATATTATCTTTACTGGAAATATGTTGCAGTCCATCGGTGTCTTAGAATGTGTTGGCCAATATACATACGGGATAAAGGGGTGGAATCATGTTACCTGTAGAAATTAGCTACAGGGTTGCCATCTCTAGAAAATTGTTTGCACATGGATGTGGTTTTTATTCAGGTATTGCAGTACTTTTTCATTGTATCTGCATTTGAGGGATTGCATCTGCTTGATGTATTGGCAAAGAAAGGTTTAAAGCATTTCCAGCACTGTTGCCTGAAATGCTCTGAAATAACTCAGAAAAAAGACTTGGAAATTCACTGCCATAACTGTGGGATGTGTTTATGGTCACATATTTTTTTTTTTCCATTATTAAAAATACTCTGTTACATCTGCCTAGAAAACTATTTTTTGAAAAAGCCTCTAAGCATTTTGGATTTGCATTGACATTTGCTATCTGTTACATGCCACTACATTGATTTCATACTTAACTCTAAGATAAAGTTCAGTACCAGAAGTAGCTAAATCTATTCAGTCACTAAGGACCCTTCAAAATAATATAAAAAAACGAGGGTTATGTTAGAATATCCAGCTTTACGAAGTGTTTCAAGGATAGGTCATTTGGGTTTGGTTTGGGAGTTGCCGTGTTTGAGCTGTTGCCATGGTACTTGATAGTAGTGTCTTTGCAGTTTTTTGGGACAGAAGTAAAAGTGTAACAAAAGCATATCCACTTCACCAACTTAAAACACCACCCTCATGAACTGTAACAGTCTTGACTGTGGATGAAAGCTGAGTGATTCCCCTATCATCACATTTAAAGCATGATTCATTTTAGAATTAGAAAATAATTATATACTGAAATGGGTCCAGATTTTGCAGTCTCTCTGATTTGGTCTTATTGAAGTTTTAAACTAGCTTTTTAATTTAGGAGTGAACAGTCTCCTCAAAGTTTCAGATAGGCCTAGGTCTTTTCAGTGTGTTTAAAGTGTTGTGATTCAGTTTTAGGGCTAAATTGAAAGCCAATAGCTGCAACTGTTATGTAAGATTGTGGTAGTTAACATACACTTTCACTTGGGGGGAAAAAAGGTTTCTTTTGTGTTCCTGGCACAACATCGTATTTCCTCAAGGCTGCAACACTGATACTGCTGAAAGATGAATAGTTAAAATTATTTTGCAGCATGAATCACAGAAAAGATAACAATAAATAGAATATAAAAGTAAATGTAAGATAAAAGTATATACTATAAAGACCCAGGTAAGCCTGGGCCAAAATATCTCTGTATTATATATTTTTTTATTTTAAGCAAACATCTCTGTATTATATTTTTAGAGGTCCTGTGCAACATGGTCTACTGAAGAGTGTCTCTGCCCGTGGCAGAGGAGTTGCAACTAGATGACTTTAAGGTCCCTTCCAACCCAGGCTGTTTTGTGGTTCTATGAAGTGAGAAATGGCAGGGTCTTGCAGAATAGTTTTGAAATGAGTAAAGAGATTATAGAAGCAATAGACACATTGAATTAGTGGCTGGATACTGGGTTTGTCAATGTACCATAAGTTTTACTCAAATTAGTGAAACTAGCTAAAATCATGTGCTTTAGTTGAACTTAAATCATTATAATGTGAAAAACACACCTCTAAAGCTGAGGCTACCCACCTCCAAGTGAAGACCCCTACCCACTGAACACCTGCAGAATGTATTGTTAGATTCATCAAAGCACACAAAAGATTGGCCAGTAGCTATTAAGTAGGCATGTATTTAGAAATTAGATAACTGCACACTTATGTATTTTGAAAGTATAATTGCGCTTCTTCGCTGTAACCAGGTGTGTTGGCTTGGTGGACTTAGCATACAGCACACACCTCTGTGCAAACGTGTCAAAACCAATGAACTCCGTGTGTGGATTGGCACCCTGGGTGAAGGAAGGGTAAGATAAGGGGAAGGGAAGATAAGGAAAACATAACTCATGGCCACCAAGAATTCCCACCAACCACTGCAGACAGAGACAGTGCCAGGTGTGAGAAGAAAGTTTTTTGAAAGCAGGACTGTGCTGGTGCAAGTGTGTGTTTAGTAGCATTCTTCATTAGTGTTTGAAGAGATCTTGCCCATGCTTCTGCAGCAGAGATAATTTCTCAGCTCTGTCTGCAGTGGTTGGTGGGAATTCTTGGTGGCCATGAGTTGTTTTAGTAGCTGTTCTAATTAATATAGTAGGGAACACTGCCACATCACTGAGCCAAGTTTAAATGTTTGAAAGCTTCCCCTCACCGTACATCTTTAAGTGTTAATTCTTTTAAAGAAGGCTGAGATTGTGGAGAACATAATGGTAATGCCAATAGAACAGAGCTGTTTACTCCATCTCTGAGATCCAGGTAAATCTGTTTCTCATGGGACCTACGGACTAGTTACCAACAAAAAGTGAAGTGCATAGAGAACAGGTCCTGGCCATACCCCCTTCATTGTCTTCTCAGAGTGTGTCTGCACCAGTGCATTAGCTCAGGTCAGTAGAGAGCACTTTACAAAAGCAGTTTAATGTGCCCTATATGTCTGTTTAATGTGCAGGGCAGGAAACAGTGATGGGGGCACTGGCAGTACAGGGATGGGAGTGGGAGCTGTTGAGATTTGTGCTCCCTTCTCAAGAGAGGGTCCAGGACTGGAAATAAGGGAGAGGAGGTGCAGCTGTCAGCACTTTCTCTCCTGTTCTCCTTCTCTGTTACACAGCTTTTTCAGAGCTGCTGAACCCATTTCACCTTGTTTTCTGCCTCCCTTTCCTAACTGTCTCTGATTCCCTTGTGTGAGAGCAGTCTCTTGCTGTCTGGTGGGTAATAACAATTTTTCTCCCAGTTTCTTACTAGAAGCAAAGCCTTTTGGCTTTGGAAATAAGCATGACTTGCCTGAACAATACCAATTACACATAACATAATATTAAGTTTGATTTTATACTGGTTTTTCCTTGTGTTTTTAGGATGAATGGCAAAATAAGAATTGCAACTGATTAGGCAATAATGCTAGTAAAATATCATTTAAAAATCTATCTCTACTACTCAGTATCGAAATAGCTTTTATCCTATTTAAAATAGTTATCTTGCAGTTGGCTCCAAACTGAACCATCCCAAGTATCCAAAGTCATCTTGTTAGATGTGTCTCTGTTTTCATGAAGAGGTACAGTCCAGGATGGGTCTATAAAATACTGTAAGGAAAAATAATAATTTTAACACAGCTATATCAATCCCTTGCTCATTTCTATGATTTGTGTTGTGGGTGTAGTCAGCCTTTAACTATTATTTTTGCTTCTCAGTTGACGTTCAGTGATCCTTGTGAGTCTCTTCCAACTCAAGATATTCCGTTTCTGTGATTATTTGGTGTATAAATACTTTGTTTAAACTCTGATTATTATTTTAAAATATAAAGTCGATAAGTGGCTAATTTGGTATTGCTTCAGTTGACAGAGAGATTACTAATAATCTCTCACACTGCTTTCTACTTGTAGACCATTATGTGGTAAAGTCTTTGCTGAGAGGCCCTCCAGAGGTTTGGCTGTTTAAGAGTGCTTACCCAGCTGCGAGGAAGCTAATGCCCAGTGGTCTGTCAGGACAAACTTAGGTACAGCTGAGGACATCCCATCTTTTAACTTAACTGTTTCACAAATATAGGTCTTGGCAAAGCTTTTTTCCAAAGCTTCCTACTGACCATCTGTTTAGAAGGGTAGCAGAGTTACGCAGTAGCTTGGTTTGATTAAGAAAGCTGAGCAGAGTTTGATGAGGAAAGCTGAGCAGGATACCTTCAGTTTAAGCATAATGAGTGAAGGGAAGAGTGATTTGTTTACTGTATAAGATCTTGTGATGCTTCAATATTTCTATTTTTTTGCTCTTTTTTAGGGTCCAGGTATATCTCATCCCTATGATAGTGGGCACATAGCAATGACTTACACAGGACTATCATGTCTGGTTATTCTTGGAGATGATTTAAGTCGAGTAAATAAAGATGCCGTACTGGCAGGACTGAGAGCTCTCCAGCTGGAGGATGGAAGGTAAAAGATATTTTCTATGCTGCAACTCTCACAACCCACATGTGGAATGAAACATAAGAAACATGTTTTTTATAAAACTAGCTATAATCCCTTTGTTCTGTTAGAAAATAATTTGATTGGTAGTCATATAAGTCATAGAACATATGCCAGTGCGTATGCTGGCTTCTTGCAAATAGTCATCAGAGGATACTAACTAGCTCTTTGAACCAAATGGAGGCTTGCGAAGCAGCAAATCATGGAAGAAACAGTTAAAGGTTTATTTATTGTCACAGTTAATTCAATATTTTACCTATTTTTGTATGTCGTAGAAGCATTTAGGTTGAAAAAGACCCTTAAGATCATGAAGTCCAACTTTTAACCTGGCACTGCCAAGCCCAGCACATGTCCCTAAGCACCACATCTACATGTCTTTTAAATACCTCCAGCCATGGTGACTCCACCATTTCCCTGGGCAGCCTGTTCCTGTGCTAGACAACCCTTCTGATTAAGAAATTTTTCCTAATACCTAATCTAAACCTCCCCTGGTGCAATTTGAGGCCATTTCCTCTGTCCCACTTTGGAGAGCCGACCAACCCCCACCTTGCCACAGCCTCCTTTCAGGTAGAGAGTGATAAGGTGTCCTCTCAGTGTTCTTTTCCCCGGGCTGAACACTCCAAGCTCCCTCAGCTGCTCGTCGTCAGACTTGTGCTCCAAACCCTTCCCCAGCTCCGCTGCCCTTCCCTGGACACGCTCCAGCACCTCAGTGTCTTCCTGCTTGTGAGGGGCCCAAAACTGAACACAAGGCTTGAGGTGTGGCCTCACCAGTGCTCAGTGTAGGGGAATGGTCACTCTCCTGGTCCTGCTGGCCGCTTTCTGATAGAAGCATCCAAATCAGGGCATCCATCATCATCTTAGGAGAGTCTGAGATTGTGCCAAAATAACCTAGATACAATAATTTTAAAATGTTCATAGAGTTTGGTGAGATTGTAACAGTAAGAAATGAAAAACTGATTCACTATTTGTATTAAAAATGGTATTATTAGCAATTACCTTTATACATACCTGGAAAGCTGGTCCTGAAGTTGCAGTAAGGAAGGAAAGCCATGTGAGCTATTAGGATTCCTAGGAAATCTAAGAATTCTGCCCAAAAGATTAAAAGGAAAAGTGGTAAGTCATGTGTGTATATACTGTAATAGGTGAAAGACTGTAAACATAAACATATTGGAATAAAAAAACACCAGTGTCATTATGTTGCTGTAAGTAGTTAGTCTCACCCCTAAATGTTAATAGTTCTATTACTTTTCCTTGGCATAGAATCACATCTTCTAAAAAGAAAATCTAGTGTAGCTTTGGGTTATATTTATGAGACTACAGTACACTAATCTTTAAAGAAAACACTGCAATTCCTTCAACTGCATTTCATATTTTCTGGTGTAACAGGCGAAACAGTGTCTAAAGACAGAAATGTTTCTTTCAGTTTCTGTGCAGTGCTGGAAGGAAGTGAGAATGATATGAGGTTTGTGTACTGTGCTTCCTGTATCTGCTACATGCTCGATAACTGGTCGGGCATGGATATGAAGAAAGCAATAGACTACATTAGAAGAAGTATGGTGAGTGTTCGCAAAATGTTACTTCTTCCTATGCTTTAAGGCTTGTAGCTTTTTTTCTTAACTATGGCTAAAAAAATCTCTGTCCAAACTGAAGTATTACACTAATTTTTTTTAATTTTGTCTTCCTGCTCTAGCGAGTTGAGAATTATGAAGTAAATTGGTTTTTTGCATTTGTATTTCCATTAAAATATGTGTGCTAGCAAGATAATAGACACTAGGATGCTGATATTTTGAATGACTTCCAGAGATTCAATAACACTGCTTTTTACAACAATGCTTGGTTTTTTTAAAGTAGAGATGTTGCGAGAAGCTTTAAAAATATCGTCTGCTTCTTCTACTGTAGTCTTCTTCAAATGCAATTGTATTGGTCTGTTGATATAATTAAGCTGGTTGTAAAACTTGTAGACTTTGAAGTGAAGATTTTACCCAACTGGATTTACACGTTTCCTGAGACTAGTATTTAATTATGCAGTTGTCATGTTGCAGTAATCAAGAGCTACTTTTGCATACAATTTCTTGCATCTTTTCAAAAGGACAAAGAAATACAAGTATTCCCTAGTTCTTTAGGCCACACAAGTCCCCAAAGAGCAGCTGCTGTCTGTAAATAAATAGGCACCAGTTAGCTAAGGGTCAGCTATTGTCTATTAGAATTTGAAGCTAATTGTACAGCCCAACACAGTAGTGTCTGAGATGCACACTTAACAGCTTTTGTCCACAGCTAATTACTTTGTCATACGTAACTCAAACAACCTCCTCTTGAAATTGCTGGTTGTAGAGTTAGCTTTGCCAGCATAGCTTTGCTAAGCAGCTTGCCTTTTCTTAGCAATTAATGCGTCTGTGGAGCGTGGTAGCTCATTTGTATTGCATTCTCAAAAGGCAGTGAAAAAGGAAGAGTTCACACTGTGTGCTTTAACATTCAGAAGTTCATAGAGATTACTAAAATTTACTGCTTCAAACTTGAGAAATCAAGCTGCAGATTGAAGTGTATGTATCAGATATTAGTCTTCTCAGCTGCTTCAGCTTGCAGCAACAACTCAAAACCAGGAATACAGTTTTAATGTAGCTTCTGTGTCTACTTCGGTTTACTTTTTTCTTCTCAATGTCAGCTTTAAAAGCAGATGTACAAAGTAATCCTTAGGTAGTTTCTAAAGATATTGTAATCCTGTAGCCATTCTTTGGTTGGGACTGTGGGAGTCATTAGTGGTTTGTCAAGGTGTCCTGTATCTACTAGCCACTGTTTTAGAGAAGACATGAGGAATTCATAGTCAGCACCTGGAGGATGTGGGAGAAAGATTTTTACTGCTTTCTGTCTGATCAGATACCGATCCAATCATTAATTGAGCAATTGTAGAATATGTAGGACCTATGTAATTTAACTTCAAAAGTTATACCTCATTGTTCCTACTCAGCAATTCAGTATTTTTTCAGAGATAATTTATTAAATATTCTAGGAACTCTTATAAAATAAACATTTTCCATTTTATTATTAATTTCCTATATGATCTTTTGTTTCTTTTCAAGTAGAATGATTTAATGGATTTTTAGGGAAAAAGGATTATTATTCTTACATATACATGTGTTCCTAGACTGCTCGTGACAGACATGAACTATAACATTCTTGGTGCTTTTTCAGACTTGAGTTTCTCCTTTTGTTGCACTTAACAGAGTGATTTTTCAGCACTGTAACAGTATTTTTTAACATTAATATTTTATAGGCCAATTTAAGTTTATTCCAATGTATGTTATAATTTTCTTCTTGCTTCTGGTTCCCTTCTTATTTTTTTAAAGCCCGATGTACTTGCTTCTTAATAAAATATTTCTTGGATTTGAGTATTCTACACACAGTAGTAGGTTGCATTTTGCCTTTTTTTTAATGTTAAACTGCTCTTGGATTAGAGAGAGATTAAATTCCCTATTTAATTTTATTTTGTTTTGATTACATATCCTTCTTTTTTCTTTTTATACCTGCATTACATGCTTTTTTTCTTTGTGGCAAAGACATGTTTACCCATTTTCAGGTTTCTAATATACGTCACAACTAAAATTAGTTCCATGGAAGTCATAAAAACTGCCTGCGTTGAAACAGGGCTGATTTGTTAACTGCATTGTGCCAAGAACTTTTGTAGGTTCAGAATTTAATCAGGTTAAATTGTGGCTATGATCTGATGATAATTTTGCTTGTAAACGAAGAAATTGCAATGTCTGTCAAAGTGATGTGGTTCTAAAGTAACTGCTTTGTGGGATTTTTTTTCTTCAGTCTTATGATAATGGCCTGGCACAGGGAGCTGGACTGGAATCTCATGGTAAGAATGTCAAAGTGTTCTACACCTTTCAGAGTGGTATTGAAAATGCTGTAGGAGGTGCAGGGTATACCATACCTTTCCTTCTTTTCTGATTTTTAAGGAAGTGGTGTGAGGAGGAGCAAATCCAAAACATGCCTCCAAATATCACTTCTTCTTCCTTTAGATCTAGCTTGATATCTGAACAGATGGCCTCTTAATCACCTCCATTAATCTTACCTCATGAGTGTTTTGTTGAAAGGTGTTGCCTGTAGTTCTCAGCTGTTGATGACAAAGCAAACTTTTTCCACACATGCAATCGTCACTCTAAGGATTTTATCTGCAAGAGATTCTGCTCAATCTAACTGGTCATTTCCATTTTCAAGAGCTTTGGTAAAACCTAGAAATATTTCCTCTGGTAGATACAGCATCTGTTGTGGGCTCAAATCTTGAAGCAACAGTTAATTTTTGTAAAGAGTTGGTAGATCTGAAGATAGGAATCCCCAGGAGACTGCTATTTTTAAGCAAAATGTTTCTATACCATGAAGTAGCAGTCTGCTTGTGACAGAGGAGCTATTGATTTTTATGTGACTGATGCTAAATCTAGTGCTGTGGTCTATTTGACAAGGTGGTGATTGGTCAAAGGTTGGACTCGATGATCTTGGAGGTCTTTTCCAACCTAAATGATTCTATGATCCTATAAAATGTTTGCTATCTTTATCCTTACTATTGAGCTTTGATAGGATTTTGTCTATTTCCTTCCTGCTGGATCAATAAAGCTGAAAAATTTAAATTATACGCCTAGGTACTAAAACAATTGGTTAGCTAACTTTCTGTAGAATGTTAGTGATAACAGATAGCAGTACTTCAGCAGCCTTTTCCTGCTGCATTTCAGCATCAGAGTGAAAATAACCTTTATAGCTCCTGGGGTCTTTCAGCACCAGGATGTTGTAAGGAACTATGGACCCAAGTCGTCTGTCAGCAGCTTGCCTATGGTCTTTCCCAGCCTCTAATTTTGTCATATCAGGTATTAGACTCAAAATAAATTTTGATGGGCTTTAAAAAGTCATGGCTGGGCTACACAAAAAACATGAGTTTATCTTTTAATTTACTGTGCAGTTTCGTTGACAGCAAAAAATTCCTTAGAAACACAATTTGTATATATTACAACCATGAGAGTCCAGTAGTCTTTTCACCATATTAACTGTACATTTTTTTAAAAAATAATTTTATTTTTAATTTTTTTTCTCCTCCTGCTCACCAGACACTTCTGTCTGTTTATGTCCTCTGAGGGATTATGTCTGAGACTGGCTTTGGCATCTCTGCTTCAGTCTGATTGCTGGCATTCCAATAGCTTTCTTTTTTAAGTTATAAATGAAGAAATATTTCTGTTGCAATGCCATTTACTCATTTCTGGACTGCTGTGCAATGTAAATTGCGCAGCACTGAGAGAAAAAAACAGCTTTAAGAAAATGTACTGGTTTATTTCTGCAAGAGGTGAGTTGAGGGTTTCCCCCTCCGCCCTTTGACATACTTGCTGAACTAGAGTGCTCTTATTCATCTGTATTTTAGACTTAAAATTAACTTTTTCATACTTTTGAAAGTCCATTGATATAATTGCTGATAACTTAAAGTTCTAACTGAGGTCATACAGACTTCAGAAAATCTGTGTATCAAAGCATTGCAAACCCTACTCTCTCTTCACAGGTGGCTCTACATTTTGTGGTATTGCATCACTGTGTTTGATGGGCAAACTGGAGGAAGTCTTTTCAGAAAAAGAACTGAACAGAATAAGAAGATGGTGTATAATGAGGCAACAGAACGGCTACCATGGACGACCCAACAAACCTGTAGACACTTGTTATTCCTTTTGGGTGGGAGCAACATTGAAGGTAGTGTACAGAACAGCTATAGGGATAGTTATTGACTTGTTTCTATTTCTTTAAGCACTATTTTCTTTGCTTGAAAGAGTTAGGTATTTGGCACAAGTGCACCAATATGCACCAATGACTATAAATGTCTTTCATCTTGCAAAAAATGCAGGAAATGGAGGTTTACCAGATTAGTGCTATCTGTGCTGTCACTGCTTATTTCAAAAATAGGCACTATATTCTAATATTAAAAATATACTAAGACTTAGTATATTACTGTTATGGTCTAATTTCTTTTCAGCTTTTGAACATATTCCAATATACAAATTTTGAGAAAAACCGAAATTACATCCTATCAACTCAAGATCGCCTTGTTGGTGGATTTGCCAAGTGGCCAGACAGCCATCCAGGTAAAATAACTTTTCAAAATTACAGTGAGTATGTTCTAAGTAAGAAATACATTCCAGCAGTCAGACATCTGAGAGGTGTAAGGGAAACTGTACCCTTAAAAAAAAAAAAAAAGAAAAAAGATAAAAAAGCGCTCAAAATATAATAAGGTTTTCATTTTTGAATTGGAAAGAGGGAGATGAAGTTTTTCCCTGTTCAGCCTCCAAGGAAGTGAGCTATTGTTGTTTAGATTACTGTTAAAAGAGTATCACTGTCTATTTAGTATGTGTTTAAGTGTTCCGCTTGAAGGGAATACTGTGTTGTAGGTATCTCTGTAAATTGGGTTTAATATATCAAAACATTTGTTTCTTTAGTAAATTAATCATTTAATCTTACTCAGAAGTCATTGATATATGTAAAAACAATCAACGTTTACACAGTCATGTACTGTGATTTACAGATTGTGGTTATACGAGTATATCTGAAAGTTAGTTATTATGCTTTCGAAAGTGGATAATTTGAAGTAGTGAAAAAACCCTCAAAAGGATGCTAAAATCTTTTAAGTTTAAAAGCTGTTAGAATTCAATTAAGGTATTGCAAACTTGTGAAAACAAAACTGTGCCAGTAGTGTTGCCCATGGCATTTTATACATGGAAGATAAACAGTGTGTGAACTAAACAAATAAGATAAAAATTTAGTCATAATAAAGGAAGAGTCTGTTTACAGAGTCTGTGCCCAGATATTTAATCCTTTAATAATTTCATTTTGAAAAACAGTTTAGAATTTTTGAAAGTGAACCCACACTGAAAATACAGTGCTTCTGGTAGATTTGCTTCTGCCACTTCCCTAAAAACCAGTTTAAGATTTCTGAGGAATTTAGATGTATTTACTTCTCGTCATATAGATTAAACAGTATCGTTTGGAGGGAGTATTTTGGTTTATCTTAATGAAACATTTATCTTGTGAGTTAGAGATTAGAAAAGTCCAATTCAAATACCCATTGTGTGTGAAGTGCCTTAATTTGTCCTAAACTTAATTTTATTTTATAACAAGGCTGCCCACTTAGTTGACCAAGGGAAGCCAGTTGATGTAATCTAAGGCTTTCAATACTCTCCCTTCCAGGATCCTTCTGGACAAACTGTCCAGTACATGGCTGGGTAAACGCATCATGGGATGGGTGAGCAACTAGTTCACGCATTGGGCACAAAGGGTTACAGTGCACAGGGTGACATCAGACTGGAGACCTGTCACTAGTGGGGATCCACAGAGATCCATCCTCAGCCCTGTGCTCTTCAACATCTTCATAAATGGCTTGGGCACAGGACTGGAAGGAATACTAAGTAAGTTCACAAACAACCCTAAAATTGAGAGTAGCTGTTGACTCCCTTGAGGGCAGAGAAGTCTTGCCAAACAACAACCTTGACAAATTAGAGAGATGGGCAATCACCAGCTGTATGAAGTTTAACTAGGGCAAGTCCCAGATGTACAGATAGACTGGGGAAAAGAGTCTGGAGAGCACCGCTGCAGAAAGGGCCCTGGGAGTCCTGGTTAATGGCAAGGTGGATGTGAGTCAGCAGTGCCCTGGCAGCCAGGAGGATCCCCGTGTCCTGTAGGGCATCAGGCCCAGCATCGCCAGCCGGGCAAGGGAGAGGATTGTCCCACTTTATACTCTGCACTGGCGCGGCCTCACCTCGAGTGCTGGGGGCAGTTTTGGGTGCCACAATGCAAAAGGGACATTGAGCTGTTAGAGAGTGTCCAAAGGAGGGCCACAGGGATGGTGAAGGGCCTTAAGGTGAAGCTGTGTGAGGGTTGGCTGAGGTCACTTGGCCAGCTCAGCCTGGAGAAGGGGAGACTGAGGGGAGAGCTCACTGCAGTTACAACTTCCTCATGAGGGGAAGAGGAGGGGCAGACATTGATCTCTTCTCTCTGGTGACCAGTGACAGGATCAGAGGGAATGGCCTGAAGTTGTGTCAGGGGCGGCTTAGGTTGGATATTAGAAAAAGGTTCTTCACCCAGAAGGTGGCTGGGCACTGGAGCAGGCTCCTCGAGGGTTGTGGTCACAGCACCAGCCTGACAGAGTTCAAGAAATTTTTGGACTATGCTCTCAGGCACATGGTGTGACTCTTGGGGTGTCCTATGCAGAGCCAGGAGTCGGACTTCAATTGTCTTCTTGGAGTCCTTCCAGCTCAGGGTATTTTATGATTCTATGATTCTGTCTTCTAGCATACTTGTGACTGTTCAAGATAAGAAAGGCAAGACAAATAATAATTGATTTTTTTTGTTGTATGTGTGCACGTTTGTGTATTTTCCAGGCTTGCTGTAGCATTTTTTCCTCAGGCAGATGGTGGCATAAGTCTGTGGTCATGTTTTGAAGGAAAAAGCAAAAAGTTAGTGCAGTCCTGATATGAGGAAAGACTATAAATGCAACATTGCAAAGATTGCTTCTGAGGAGTTGTGTTTTCATTGTTATAGATAGGCAGCTGAGCTTCCTGCAAGTTCAGTCTCACATCTGAAAAGCAAGCTGTCTTTCAATCACTGTATGTCTACAAAATAAATATTCCTGAGACTTAATCAGAATTAGAATTGAACTTCTGTGGCTCCTACTTTATAAAAGCTCTGTTTAAATTTGGAGACTCAACCTGTCTTTGCTGTGGAACAATGTTTTTAGGAAGAAGACTAGAAGAAATTGCAGAAGACAGTCAACTGCTTGTGATAATCAATGTATTACATGGACTTGCAATGTTAACAAGTAACTCTTCTCAGCTGATTATTCAGGGAAATACTATTTTGTAGTCTTGCTGTGTTCCCATGCTAACAGACATCAAAACATTGTCGGTCATTGAGGCCACTCGCATTATTTAACATAGAACTGATAGGACAAGAAGAAACAGCCTCAGGTTACACCAGAGGAAGTGTAGATTGGATAGTAGGAAAAATTTCTTCACCAAAAGGGTTGTAAAACATTGGAACAGGCTACTGGAGGCAGTGTTTGAGTCACCATCCCTGAAGATATGATGTGACACGTAGGGACATGGTTTAGTGCTAGTCTCGGCAATGTTAGGTTAAGGATTGGACCCTGATCTTAGAGGTCTTTTCCAGCAAAAATGATTCTGTGATCATTTTAGTGAGATACTAAATTATTGACACCTCCACAGAGTGCGGTATCTTGAGATTTTGCACATGAAAGGGGCACATGAAATTCCCATCGTCTTTCAGTTTTTAGCCTGTGATTTCATGGGCAGATAATCCAGTCGGATAGCTTGCTGCAACCCAGGGGAAGCAGACTCGGCAAGCTGTAACCCTGGTGTAAGGTGGGCATCGGGAGCAGCATGGCACAGGAGAGTAAGAGCATCCCAGTTTCATGGCAGTCATCTCTTGGTCAACCTGCATGATTTCCTATCCTTAGGGTAATCCTTCAGGAAGGAGGGAAGCTAGGAAAAGTAATGGCACCTTCAATTTGTCTAAGTCTTGCTGTTGGCAGCTATTTGCGCTAATTTTGTTGTTTCAGTAGTTAGGTGCTCATAAAGTAACCAGCCAAAAAATGCTTGCAAGAAAAAAAATTAGCTTTCTGGACTGGTTATTTTCAGATGCTTAAATCCTTTTGCTTTTTGGCTGTGGCACTCAGAAAAAATAAAGTAGTGCACAAGTTGTTATAAAAGAAATCTGGACTTTAGTTCATGCTGGTAGCTTTGGGCAGAAATGTTTTCCTTCCATCAAAACTCAAGTTTAAAATACAGCATCTGATTATTTGTTTTCCTTGGCTGTAATTACTCGGAGGTGTTTGAATATGGGAACACTTGGTTGTTACAGCCTGAAATAATTTTATTTTTCCTTTTCTGTGCTTCTTTCAGATGCTTTACATGCCTACTTTGGGATCTGTGGTTTGTCACTAATTGGAGAATCTGGTATTTGCAAAGTTCATCCCGCCCTGAATGTAAGCACAAGAGCATCAGAGCGTCTTCACCACCTTCATCAGATCTGGAAAACACGGACTTTAAACAGCGTTCAGACGACACACGCCTCTCTACATGACTGATTTAGACTTGAATTTAGTTCTGGTAGCATAATTGTAGCCCAGGGTTAAAAGCCATGCATAACCAATGTGCTCTTTTAAGTGCTGGAGTCATACAATCAGATCCGTGTTGCTGGCATCACTTTGATAGGGAGTTGCCTTCAGCAGGTTATTCTGCATTGTGAAAAGGGGAATATTTTGATTATATAGAAGTTTGTCACCGCAGACTGTAAATGGCTTTTCAGATGGCTTTACTTCTAGGAAATCCCTTGAGGCATTTAAACTTCATTTTAATTTTATTTTTTTAAATTTGTGCATACTGTGTCAAAATATATAATGGGGAAGTATTTTCAAAATTGTTTACATATCATACAGTATAGCACAGAACATTGAAGTTCTTTATAATCTTACTGTTTGACATATTTTTGGGTAGAGAATCTCTCATATTAAGTCTCAGTTAAAAGTTAGCTATTATCATCAACTTTCAGATTCCATAAACTTTGTTTTTCACAAACAAATTAATTAAATACAAATAAAATTATTTTATTCAATATACTGGACTTTTAAAGTTGTGTGGCCTTACTAAATTGATTTCATAATCCTTCTGAGTAGATTTTACACAGATCCAGTAGATTGTTAGCCAGACAATGAGTTTTCATCTGAAATAGTTTCTTCATGTGAAGTTCACGAAGAGTGTGGCATATTGATGTGTATCAATAAGAGATATTCAGCCCAGTCTTTTGGAAGCATACCTGTGTGCAAGAGTAGCATTAGAACCTGCTTCCAAAGACGAACCTTTGCAATACATTGAAGTTGTTCAAATTAGAGTAATGATGAACATTCTCAGCTTCTTTAGTGCTTTACTAGTGCCTTACTTTGTATGCTTGAAGTGCTGTTCAGAGTTGAAGCAAGTAACTTTGCAGCTGGTGTACTTGTGGCCGGTCAGTTTGTGCATTCAGTAGAGACACCATGACGTCTTTCTGCTTGCCAGTCATTAACAGCACTTTTTTTTTCTAAAGGTTCCAAAGACAACTGAAGACTTCTTAAAACAGATTAAGTGCACCATTTGCCACTGCTGAGCCCAAAGGAACAGGATGTAGACCATTTTGGTCAGCAGAAAGAGCTTTGGGGATAAACATGATTCCTGTTTTGCAATGCAGGGCAAGTGAAAAGGGTAGTAGTGTAGTTGTACCCCTGGCACACGTCAGAGAGATCTGATAGGTATCTTTAGGCTACCAGAACAATCCCAGTGTCCAAACCTGTAGCAGCCTTCCTGCCTAAACAAATAGGTTTTATTTCTATAGCAGTTTAATTTGCATGGCAGCATTGGGAGCATAACTAGTTGTGGCTGGCACAGACCTTTCCCGTGAGAATTTTTCTTCTCTTCCTTCTGTGTTCTATAAACAAAAATAAAGTTTGGAGATGTTATTAAAAACAGTTCCTTGGGTTTAGACAGTTCAGGCCTGGCCAATTAGGCCTAGGGGGAGGTTTTGAACTAGCCAATCTAAGTGACCTTTCAAGAACCTATATAAGCTAGAAACAAATAATAAAGACACCTTTTTTCTATGCTATGCGGAGAGTAAGTCCTCATTTCTCAACAGCGACTCACAGCGACAGCTAGTGATTGTGATCTGCTTGGAAAAGCAGAGGAGGAGCAGGGAGCAGTAAGATGTGTGATCTAGACATGTCCCGGTAGACACTTTACTTGGAGCAGGAGGGACTAAATAGTTGGGAAAACTAGGAAGTCTGGAGGGGTGGAACCGAGATAACTGTGAAGCTAGTACTGGGGAGGGGGAATGAGGTGCTTGAGTAGGACTGTTGCAGAGTAAGAGAAATGAAACTGGAAGATACTGAGGCTGGAGGCAAGAGTGAAGAATGTGGAGTAATAATGGAACCAAACTGGTGGAAAGGATTTGAGCTGCCTATGACAAGATTAGGGAGCAAAAGAAAGGTACTAACTCAAGGAACATGAGGAAATTAAGGGGGGAAGATAGAGCTTGTGAATGGGTTTTATTGCCCACATGCTGAGATGACCAGAAATCCAGCCGGTAAAATCCAGTAAAAAAACTGGATTCAGTTCTTTTTGACAGCGAGATACTTGAAAGAGGATCTTCCAGGCAGGGGGCTCACTACAGCAGTTCCAGTGGGAATCCCATTTTCCTGGAGGGGCTTAATGGGATGCTGGTCAGCAAAGGCTGAAGTAGCTTCCCTGAGCAGAAGTCTCTTAGGTCATGAGGGTCTGCCTAGGTGAGAACCCATTTAAAACCAAGCGAGAAAAATCTTGAAGTAAAAATTGATCAAAATAGCACAGTATTTGCTTGTCTTTAGATCAGATGGTGACCACAAGTTGATTCATGGTAGGGTAGGATGGGTTTTTGGATGTAGTTACAATGAAGATGAGATGTAATTGTAGGTACCCATCCCCACTACTGCTTCTCTGCATTGCTGGTGAACCATCTTTGAGTTTTTTAGCATTTACTACATACTCTGATAGAGGGAGTAGCTTTGCATTTCAGAAGAGTTGAATAAGGTGTTCTTAGTCTCTGCTGGGAAATATTTGTTCTTACTTTGCTTCAGGCGAAATGATGTATTTGATTATTGCGAGGCAAATCCATACTTGCAAAATCCTAAACTATGGTTCCTGAGTTGCCCTACGTGTGACCAGATTCTCATCTGTGAGGGATGTCAGGGTCCCTCAGCAGAAAATAAGGGGATAACATGAAAAATCATATTACGTGAACAAGAATTTAAATTCTTATGGCAAGGTAACAGTTTTCTGCCTCAAAAAGCAGATAACATTTCTTGCTATGTTTTCTGTGTGTGTAAGCTAACCTGGGTTCTTTATATGGATTTTAGATTTCTTAGATATCTCCTTGGCCCCCAGTTACTCTACAACATCTTTTCAGGCTGCGTGTTGACAGCAGAGCTAGCCTTTCCTAAAGGTTGCTGAGTTGTATTTGTTTCTCATTAACTCCCAATGTTTGATGAAGGCAGCAAAATATCTGTGCTTTCACCTCACACTTGAGTATCTAATTACTTCAATTGGTTTGAAATCATTAATCTTTTTTAAGTTGACAAAAATCTGTACTAATAACCAACTCTGCATTCATGATATGCCATTCTAAATGTCCCAATTGATGTCAGGCAAACGAATGATGAACATTGAATGTTCCTGTGTAGCAGAAATCTTGATTCTGACTGTATTGAATTGCCTCTTTGATTTTTGTGGTTTATTGTGTCTTCTGACTAGAAAAATGTTAAATGAGAAATCGGTAGACAAGAGTTTCACAGAAGTCCATATCCTAAAATCACTTTTAAAGGGGATACACCTAAATAAAGCTAAAACTTACATGTGAACTGTGAAGTTTAAATGTAGCTAGAAAAAGCAAAACCATGTGTTTATTACCTACCTCTAATAGTTTTGTGTTAACCACAGCTTTACATTGCTGAGACTGAACCTGCATAAGAAATTAATGCATTAAATGGCTTTACCATGTGCTTGAGGATGTAAAACCTCTTGGCTATCAGGCTGACAAATGTGAGTGCCTCTATCCTATCTGAAACACTCCCAAGCTCTATCTATGGCCCAAGTTTCTCTTCCAGAAAAACAGCTTTAAAATGGTTTGTTGAACAAAGGAAGTAAAATGTATCTTTTCCATAGGATCTGAGGACTGGGGATTTAAACATTGTCATTAGGGCTTTCAGGCCCACTTGATTTGTACATAGCTGCTGGCAGATATGGTAACACCATTTTGGAAGGCTACTTCCATGTGTGTTTGTATTTATGAATTTTCGTCTTGAGAACTGTTTTTTTCTAAATGGAACAATCATTATCACTGAAAAAACTAGCAAGTAAATAGGGTATTGCAGAAATACCTGAAATATGTATGCTGAAGCACATATTAAGGGTACCTTGCCCTATGCTCTAATGCCCAAGGTAAAAGACAACCTGAGAGGAGCTGAAGAACCTACATCAAATGTGCTTTCTCCATGGATGCCAGTATAAGAATTAAATACACTGTAGAAACTGTTGTGTTCCCTAAAAAATACAACTCTTTGCTGAGTGAGCCATTCAGTATGGGGTTGCCTAGTGTAGACGGGAAGAAACAGTGATTTCCATAGTCAAAGCCTTTGTGGACAGCCCATCTCCTGGCATTTTGGAGAAACTCTGCTATCAGTGTCCCTGTGGAGGTCAAAGAGATGTCAGGACATATGTGAGAAGGAGAGAGACCCTAGGTAAGAATATGCTATTGCTGCAACTAAAATACAAGACATCTCCAAAATTCATCAGTTGAATGAGATTACTGGTCTGTTTACGTTGATGTTAAATACTGTGGTGGTTCTGAAAAGGTCTTTTTTTGCTATTGCAAGAAAAGACCACTTAACAAGTTTTCCTTACTTCAGACAACATTGGGTGAAAAAGAAGAAAGTCTCAACATCTTTATACTAAATGGTTATTAAATTACTCGACTGAGTGGTTACAGTGTGTTGTAATTTACACTTTCCGTGCACTGTTTTAAAGCTTTTGTGTTCTTGGTCTCTATTTGCCTGATTAGTTTCTGAGTTTAATAAAAATCAATGAACTGTTGGGAAACTGAGGGAAAACTCTGTAATTTCTTTCGAACTGTAGCTCTTGTCATGTCTTTTTTCCCAAGTTACATGTTGTGGGTGAGGACCCAAGGCCACAGACAAAGACAACCCCCAAAGGTTTTCAGGCTCAACCCACCAAAGGCAGCAAACCCTGACACTACTGCTTTATTTTTGAGGCACTGGAAAAGTGCCTTGTTTGATAACTACATTATGAGAACACAGAATCATAGAATGGTTTGGGTTGGAAGGGACCTTAAAAGTCATCTGTTCCAACCCCCCTGCCATGGGCAGGGAGACCTCTCACCAGAGCAGGTTGCTTAAAGCCCAATCCAGCCTGAATTTGAAGACTTCCAGGGATGGGGCATCCACATCATCACCCTCACAGTGAAGAATTTTTTCCTAATATCTAATCTAAGTCTACTCTCTCAGTTTTAAGCCATTCCCCCTTGTCCTGTCACTACATGCCCTTGCAAAAAGCCCCTCTCCAACTATTTTGTGTGGTCCCTTCAGGTACTGGAAGGTGCTATAAGGTCTCCCTGGAGTGTTCTCCTTCCCAAGTCAAACAACCCCCTCTCAGCCTGTCTTCATAGGAGGGGTGTTCCGGCCCTCTGATCATCTTGGCGGCCTCCTCTGGATGCACTCCAAAAGGTCCATGTCCTTCTTATGTAGAAGATCCCAGAGCTGGATGCAGCACTCCAAATCTCACCAGAGTGGAGCAGAGGGGCAGAATCTCCTCCCTCCCCTGCTAGCCATGCTTTGGGTGCAGCCCAGGACATGTTAGGCTCTCTGGGCTGTGAGTGCTCGTGGCCGGGTCATGTCCAGCCTCTCGTCCACCAGCACCCCTAAGTCCTTCTCAGAATGGCTGCTCTCAATCCCTTCATTGCGCAGCCTGTATTCCTGTACTAAACTTCATGAGTTTTGCACAAGCCCCCTTCTCAAGCCTGTCCAGGTCCCTCTGGATGCCATCCCTTCCTTCCAGTGTGTGGACAGCACCACGCGGCTCTGTGTCATTGGTACACTTGCTGAGGGTGCGCTCAGTCCCACTGTCCCTGCTGCCTACAGGGATGTGAAACAGTGCCAGTCCCATTATCAACCCCTTCGCAAGGCTGCTCTTCACTCGTCTCTACTTGGACATTTAGTGTTGACCACAACTCCTTTGAGTGAGATCATACAGCCCATTCCTTATCCATCAAGTGGTCCACCCTCTCCAGTTTAAAGCAAGGATGTCATATGGGACAATGTCAAAGTCCACATGTTGGATCTCAGTTGCCCTTTCCACATCCATCAATGTAAGCCCATTTTAGAAGGCGACCAAAATTGTCAGGCATAATTTGCCCTTAGTGAAGCCATACTGGTTGTCACAAATCACCCACTTATTTTCCACATGCCTCAGCATAGTTGCTAGGATGATGTGCTCCATGATCTTGCCTTCCACCATGGTGAGACTGGCATCCTTTAAAATGTCTATCTGCAGGTACAGGCTCTGTACTTGGGAATGAGACTGGACAGGCTGCTATCACTGGAGAACAAGTATGATTCTGAGGAAGAATGTGGTCCTGACTGGGAGTAAAAGGAGAAAGTTCATCGAGAAAGAGAAAATCTATGTGATAACAATCTGCACGCTCTCACTTTGAGAATTAAACATCTTCAGGAAAGAGCTTTCAACTTGCCAGATAAGTTGTTTATCTTAAATTCACAAATGCAAGGAGGAAGATGAATGTAGCAGCTGTGTTTTGACAATTTTAGCCTGCTTGTGAAAGTGGCTTCCATATTAACTCGTAACAGTGGTGATAACCAAACCCTAGCATGAGGACCAGGAGCTACTCTGTTGTGTTGAGTTCATTTTCTCTTAGCAGTGTTCGCAGTGCTGTGCTTTGCACTGGTAGCTGGAAAGGTGCTGATAACACAGTGGTGCTTTGGTTGCTGCTGGGCAGTGCTGGCACAGCATCAGCACTGTCTCCCCAGCATTCTTGCCTGCCCCATCAGTAGGCTGGGGCTGGGCAAGGTTCTGAGGGTAGACACAACTAGGCCAGCTGACCCAAATTGACCCAAGGGATATTTCATAGCATATGACATCAGCTCAGATATAAAAGCTAAGAAAGGAGGAGGAAGAGGGACACTTTTTATTTACGATGTTTACCTTATGGAGCAACCACTCCAGGTGCTGAAGCCCTGTTCCTGGGTGAACGTAACTCACCAATGGAAAGTAGAGAATAAACCTATTTTTTTATCTTTGCTTGTACATGTGCAAATTTTCACTTTTGCTTTAGTAAACTGCCTTATCTGAACCTGTGTGTCCTTTTCCATCTTATTTTCTCTCTCCTGTGAAGGAGAGTAATAGAACATTTTGGTAGGCATCTGGCACCCAGCCCAGGTCAACCACCACACCTGCGCACCAGTGAAGCAACTGCTTTGGATGCTCAGTCTGGGAGAGCATGGGGGCTTTAGTGAGGCTGTTTCTGCAAGATCCACCCTGGGCTTCCATCCAGAGCTCTCCCTGTGTTCCCTTTGCTCCAGACACGAGACAAAGGCTCTGCCTCACCCTGGGAGGGAGGATCCCACCTTATCCTCATATGTGAAATCTGCAAAATAAAAGTTTGGAGTGAAAATGACACAAGGCAAATTTTTCTGTGGTTTATCACCCTTCCTGAGTGCTTGTGGGACAGGAGCGGTGTATGCTGCTTAGAAAGCTAAATATGCAAGACTGCTATTGAAATTGCATGCTGCCTTTGGTTAATTTAAAGGTTTCCCTAAGCACAGAGCTATATTTATTTGCTGTTGTCCAGAAGTCTTTGTTTAACAACCTTCTTTAAATTACAGCCAAGCCTTACTAAAATAAGCTCATTTGACCAAATTGCATTTTCATCTTTGTCCCAACATCCATTTTGCTTATTTTATCATTAAAGCCTCCTTTAAATTCAGACTCATTGTGGAGAAGTATCATGAGGAAAGGTATCATCTGTGTAAACCTTTTGCCCAGGGAGCATTTGTCAGGAGTGCTCTTTCACAGCTGGTTAGACAAAGAACTGTTGGGCATGGTGTGGGGACAGTTCATCCTGCCCTAGGGCACTTTAGTGGGCTCTTAAGGACCCTACTGGACTATTTCTTACAGTTCTTTAGATTCCACTTTTTTTTTTTTTAACAGCACCTCCACCTCCCCTGGACCCCCAACCTGTGAATTCTTAGACCAAGGAGAGTTTTGCTCTGGTGGGACAGTTTATTATAGAGCCAATCTGTGAGGTACATAGATGGGAAGGTGGGGCGGGGGAAGGGTTTCTATAAATAGCACAGAAATACTTCAGAGGAAATCAGAAATCTTAGATAGATTGGGCATACATGCACTCTGGTCTGTAAGCTTGTACTTTACAGATCAGCTGCCCTCAGGAGGCACTCGCTGGCCACCATCCTTCCAAAATATTCTCTGAAGTATGCAGTTCTCTGGTAAGGCCAGGGACAGGAGTCTGCTCAAGAGAAGTCCTGATGAGGCCTTCCAACACAGGCACAGGGCTCCTCTGTAATTTTGCATACAGCTCTATATATAACTCCCTGTATGTGGCTAGAATGAGTCCTGCAGGGAGGTGATAACGTGCCCTCTGTGACTTCCCAGTTGCTATAGATAGCTTTCTATGCACACCATGCAAACTACTACTACTACCAATTTTTTCTGATGGCTCCATGCCTTGACATCTGTTTTCAGTGTAAAAAAACTCCAAGCAACTTCCTTCTACAGAATGAGGACCTGCTGGTACAAGGAAGGACTGTGATGGTGGGCATCTAAACAAAAGGTGTTAACTGTGTTAACAAGGTGAACTTCCCTGGCTGTAAGACAAGTCCTGTCCCCTTCCCTTCCGCCAGCCCTGGTTTATCCTAGTTTTTATTAAGCACAGGAACGAGGGAACAGCGGAGGCACACATTTACAGCTCTGAGCCCGAGTTTGGAATGGCAGCTATCGGTGGGAAAGCTGTCCCCCAGCCCTGTGACAGCTGCAGGCATGCTCCTGAGCTCAGTGGCCACCAGCACAGACCCACCCGAGTCTGCGCTCTGCCCCATGAGGGCCCGTGTACAGCAGCAGTAGGCTCCTGGCACATTTCTCCTGCCCCTGGATGGTCCTAACACTGCATTTCCCATACCATCTGCCTGTAACCTCTCGGGTCTGTCGCAGGCTTTCTCACCTCCTGTGACTCCAAGTCGTGGTCCAGAAGCCACGGAAAAGGGAGGCTTCACAGGTCCCTGCATAAAGCAAACACAAGCAAACTGGTTTTGGCTGCGGCAGAAACCTGAGCAAACATGCAGGCATTTGAGATGTTACGTAGCGTCTGTTCCCCAGGGAGGGCAGTTTTTTAAGCCAAAGGCTCCACTGACTGTGGAGAGCAACGGTTCCCACAGTTTCCCTCCTATAAAAGGAAAATAAATTCTGCAGCAGCTGTTGATCTGATAGCCAGTCTGGACAGGACCCCCCTGCCATTCCCTTACTGGCTGTCCAGCCTACTCCAGCTACCCACAGGCCACTTCTCCTGTCAGAACAAACTGAGCTTTCTGGTGCTTTTTGATGCTAGCTGGATTTGGAGTGAACAGTGATGTAAAGAAAGCCGTTTGTTTTTGTTTTTATTTTTAATACGTAAATGCCGTGATGTCAGTCACTGCAGTGAAATTCTGTGCTCTGGCAAATGAAACTCTGGCAAATGAACATTCAGGCACTTTGGATGTGCCTTGTCTTATGGGTTGAGACAGCTCTAGCCTAAATGTGGGCTTCCAAGCAGGGGTTCAGAGATGCAGCGAGGCAGGAGTCAGAGAGAGGAATGACTTAGTTATTAAACTTACAATACCATTTATATATTCTAGTTCCATAAAGCAATTGAACAGTGCTCACACTTCGCCTAGGGTGATTGGTCAAAATCTCAGACACCCACTTAGAAATGTTTTTTCTTTATTTATTGCACACAAGGTCAGAAGATACCAGATATGAATGCTATTTACAAAAGCCCTATCTATTGTTTGCATAGCTTACACAGCAAAGGAAAAGTTCTCACAGAATGAATGCAAGAAGAGAAAATTTCCCTGCTAACAGCATTTCAGCATCCACACCTAAACACTTCTGCTCATCCACTGCTGTCAGTCAGGAACAGATTATTCTTGTTTGCTTTAAAATAATGGTAAAAAAAATTAAACCAGGCTAAAATGTCCATTTTGCCAACATTTTATACACCTCAGTTCAACATAAATGCAGTAAATAATTAATAAATAATGCTATACTCCAAACTAGTATGAGTTTGTCTATCTTTAACCTCTTTGAAATTCTTGCCTGACAAGTTATTTGAGGAGGACGCTGAGAGGGGTCACCCTTGGCACACCAGCTTGCATTTGACTTTCCTCTCCACAGCAGGGCAAAGTGAGTGTGCCTCTGTGGATTTAGTGTGTTGTAGCTGAATTGGAGGGAACTCTGTTCCACTCAGCTAGGCTGCCGCATCAGGGAGGCTGTTTCAGGTATGCTGATGAGAACTGCTGGAGTTGTCAAGCAGTCTGTAGAAGTCAAAGGAATGAAGAGAAATTTGCATGGGAATCCAGGCAGATTTCATTTTCTAGAAACTCCAGAATAGTGCATAAGTGCTTGTGGGCCCATGGCAGGGACTCGCATCATCAGAGACTCTGCTTCTGCCTGTGACCCATGAGAAGAAGGTGTCCAAGCTCACACAGCAAGGCTGGCAACAGCTCACTTGGCACTGTGGTGTCTGTGGGACAGCACCTGGAGCCATGGCTCTCTGCTTCTGCACCCTGTGACTGGCTCTGCAGCTCTTGGTGCTCTGTTTGCCCTGCATGGCAACACACACGGGGAACCAGGCAGATCCATAATTTGGGGGTTTGGACTCCAAATGGTGCTGGCCAGCCTTAGCATCAGTCTCAGATCCAGGACAAATTTATGCCCCAGATCCTCTCCACACTCTACACAATGGGACCAGGGAGCAGGAATGTCACTGTACTCCACCCTTGGCTTTTTATTAACACCACAAAGAACAACTTTCTTCACAGTGATTTCAGACAAACTCCTGTAAGAGACATTTCTGACCTTTTGCTCTGTGATGCACATCCCTTTATATACATAAGCCACCTTTGTTTGAGCCAGTTGTTCTTTGACAGGTCACCAGCACCTTTGTCAGCCTTCAGAGGAGGAAGGAGGCACAGGAACTCTCATCAGTGCCGTGCTGCCTGCCCAGAGGCAGCAGTGTCAGTGCTCCTGCAGGCAGGTGCTCCAGCAGCATGACAGATGCCTAAATGCTGATCCCAGCTGGATACAGATGTTAAATGGAGTTATTGGTGTGGAGGGTCTGGAGAGCCTCAGATGCCCGGCAGGCACGCAGGTAAAGGGGCAGGCTCGTTCAGGTGCTGTGTGACACTGGGAGGGCCAGCCCTTGGGCACAGCGGGGTCTGCATCTGCCTTGCTCTGTGCAAAGTCAATCCGCAGGGAGCTTAATCCACCTTTAGAGGGGATTAAAGACTTTACTAACCCATGAGTAAATGCAGGGGACGAATTTCATTGCAGGAGCACAGCATGCCATTTTGAAAAAGGAAAGTTAACTCAAACCTAATCCTGGTATAGTTAAGCTGAAAGAAAAGTGCAGGAACCCAGCTGACACACTTAAACCTTGAAGGCATGAACTGGACAGGCTTTGTAGAAGGGCGTAATAATCTCTGAAGACTAGCTGAGCCTAAAAAGCTTTCATGTCTATGCTTCATTCTTCAGAGCCTTCACATTTACAGACCTTCCCCTTTTGCAAAACACACAAAATTACTAAAACCCACACGACAACATTTGCATGCAGATCTCAGCAGTGCTTATCTTTCCCTCATCTTTCCCTGATTTGCATGTCTCTGATTTCTTCATTAGACACATTGTTTTAAGTAACTGAATAGAATTGGTAAATTAATAGACTCAAGCTTGCTGTGTTTTGCTCAATTAATATTTGTTAAAACTCTAGATATGCCAAATTCTCTTTGTATTGTCAAACTTGATTAACTGTATTTGCAACAAAAAATGGCAATTACATGATATATTCATGGTATGCATAATTATGTACTTTATCTCATTCCTCATAAATATCTAATAACATACTCAATACATTAAATATTAATAGTAGTCTACATACTTAACCCATATTTTTTAAATGAGCTTGTTCCCAGGGTCATGTGATACTCTGCTAGCATCACATGGGACAGGCTAGGAGGAAATCCTGCCTAAAGATAATTTTTCAAACCGTGCATATTCAGTTTTCTTTCTGTACTGTATTTTGTGTGGTTGTTTCTCAGAAATACTGAATGTGTCGCGCTGCCTGCTGCTTTGCTCTGGCTTGCCCTGACGATCCAGGCAGCCACCCTCACAGGATAGCGGTATCTGGTCGAGACAGGGTCACTTCTTGGCCCGAAGCCGTTTGCAACAAGCAGTCTTTGGGCTTTAGTTCGGCAGGAGCGAAGACAAGGAGGAAAGAGTTGGAATTTCTGTAGCTTTAATCCAAGTTTATTTTCTTGAACGGGAGCTCACAGAAAGACCCCTTAACGCTTTGGTTACATGTTTTTATAGGGTTACACAGTGAGAGAGGTATAACAGGGATCGCCAATCCAAAGGTGACACGCGTGACAAAGAACTAATTGAAACATCTCAGGGGAGGAACTTAGCCTAAGTTACAAATGGTAGTACAGCTCAAGATAATCTTGAAACACACTGTCCTGTGAGAGGCCTGAATCTCTGAAACAAAGAGAGGAGGCAGGCACAGGTGACCTCAGGGGTTAAGAATTCTTATGCGGTGGACTGTCCTTTGAACCTATCCTCTGAGGCAGAGTCTGGTGCAGTGAAATTAACCCATTCTGAATCACCCAAGATAGTCTGGGTCACTGCAACAGAATGAATATACTAATGGAACTTGGATCTTTCAAGGGCACAAGACAAAGAGCCTAGAGATAGGTATCTCCAGTGTCAACGAGGTCTGAGCACAGTAGAACAAAATATCTGGCTCCAATATATTGTGAATTTGGAATTCACATTTTAATTTTATTACATTTGCCTGTGCCTGAGGACTTACAGCCGGAAGTAAGGGAAATGAGAGGTACAGGCAAAGGGTGAGAATCTTTCTTCTGGCCATTAGCAACCAAGTATGTTGTGTTAGCCACAGAGCAGCAGCAGCAGAACTGCTTCAGTATCTCCTGTTCTTTATTGGCCATATTAAGGCCTATGTGTTTAGTGACCTTCATGCTTTTGCTAGTTTCTACTAGAATAAAGTATACAAAAATAAAAAAAAAACATTTCAGTCTGTGGTGATGAGTGTAAAAATTAGATCATTAAGGAAGTTTAGAGCCACTGAAATGGTAAAAATCAAACTGTCCAGCAGAAAGTGAAGATGTGATTTGGCAGCTGCATCATGCGAGAAAACTGGGGATCTGAGGCTAAATCTGAATCCTGAGTGGAATTTATTAACATGGTTGTCAGGGTGAAGGTGCAGGAGTTGGCCATCTCGAAAATTATCTCAGTTAAAATGTGGAAGAGATGCAGAAGCAGATAGCTTTCTGACTGCTTGTCAAGAGACTTCAGAGATTTTGCTCCTTTGTTTATCCCAGAGCAGCACAGGCAGGGGAAAAAAGGGGGGAAAAAATTGTCCCTGTGATGCCTAGAAAAACTAGAGAGATGGGATTCATTGCAGGGAGAGGTTTAGGTCTGCATGCAAGTGCTGTGCTCTTCAAAATAGTTTGGTCTCATTTGTCCTGCTTGCAACACCTTTCCAGCCATCAGGAGGTCCCATCTGTTTCATGGCAATTTTTTTTCTGCCAGTGACAGTTCACATCTACATCACTCCCTGTAGAAGGAAGGAGGTTATATAAAATTAATAAACTATTCACATGGATTCTCTTTCATATTACTCAAGCTGGATGCAGGCCTCTGAATGCTGTTCAGAGAATAAAAGCAGGTCACAGTCTTTACCAGAGACATGCAAACTCGCATTTCAGAGGTGTTTTTTCCATGATTTCAAATGTTTGCTCACCTGTACAATTCAATAGTGAAGCATTTCATGCTGAATACTAGCACAGTTTTCTACTGCCTTTAACATCACCTTTCTTGCATCTCCATTTCTCAGTGACATCAAAGTTGTCTGAGATGCAGGTACATCTACAAAGAGCTGTTTGCCCCCTTACTACTATAAAATGGAAGTGCTCTTTGCTCTATACTGAATTACTGTGCTAGCCCTTAACCGTATCACCACCTGAAACTGATTTCAAACACTCTTTAAGTAGATTTCCTCAGCTGATGATGGCCAACAAGTTCAAGTGTGTTGGTGTATAGGAGCACAGTGGGAGAACGCCCCCCCCACCATGGTGCTAGACAGCTACTGAGGGTGTGTGCTTGACTGGATTCCCTGTGCAATGGAAATGGGAAAATAACTCACAGTCCTAGGGGAACAGAAAGACAAAAGCATCTGAGTAGGCTTCACTGCTCAGATTTAGTTTAGAAGTCAGCTAAGACAGAGAAGGAGATCAAAGAGAAAATCTAGAGCTGTCATTGTTGTCCTGGGAGAATCAACATAATTCACAGGTCAGGGAACACAAATTTCCTTTGTGTTTTAATTTGTGTACTGACATGCTACAGCAGAACCCTGTGTTGCATGACATTTCAGGATTGCAATAAAGGACCAGTTTTTCCACTGATATAAAATTATACCTATTAGTTTATATAATTTGGTAATCTGACTGGGATCCTCATTTTTTTGAAGACCTGCTTCAAGTTTAAGTAACAGAAAATAAATATGACCCTGTATGTTTCACTTTAACATAATACGACATACTCTTATATAATTTCATGACGACAGAAGGTTTGAATTGATTTTCCAACATCTTGGTTCCTCAGAAAGAAACTGACATAAAATGTGAAGCAAAAGAAGGAGAAGTATGAAAAGTTATTTCATGTCTTGGATTTATGTGGAACAGGTGAGGAGCTCCCAGCTATTTTCGACATACAGCCCACCTCAGGAAAGGTTGTGTTAAACACAGCCATCAGTTACCAAGAGGGGTGAAAGTCCCTGGGCCACCAGCTGCAACATGAAGCTTCTCCATCTGTCTGTGGCCTTCCAAGTGCACATTCCCCTGTCAGCCTTCTGCCACTCAAGACAAAGGCTAGCACAAACTGTCTGCTATCCAAGGGGAAGTAAACAGGAGCCCTCAGAATGGCTACAGGAATCAATATCTTCTGCAGAGGATAGTCCGAAGTTCCTAGCTAGTCTGGATATACGGAGAGAGCTTGTGTTAATGATGCTGAACTGTCCACAAGGCTCTGCTCGGGCTTGCTGGACTTGCAGAAAAACACTTTTCTGCAGGGCTGATGGCAGAGAGCGCTGTCATGAGGGGGCCAGGATCATCCTGGCTAGAGCTGCTTGGGAGGATGCCATTGCTGAAACTATGAAATCAATGCAAAAGTGGTTTGTGGCTTCCTCATGCTTAACTATCACTGGCAGCCATCTGAACCTGGAGTGCTTGCAGAGCTAATCCTGAAACAAAACCACTCCAGGAAGAGATCATGAAAGAACCATCAGCTTCTTCCATCTTCTCCTGTATCCTTCTTGCCCCAGCTGATTTCATGAGTTGAGCTACATTTACATCTCTTTACATTTACATTTATCAATTTATGGAAGTGGGACATGAGGAGGTGAAGGAAGAGGAACAAGGAATCATCCTTTTTTGTCCTAAGTCCTTGAATTGCAGCCCAGGCTGGCCATAACCTACAACGTTTGGTAGAAGTAGAAAAAAAAACAAACAACCTCACAACCCAAATCCAACTAACTATTGAAGAAAAAAGAAAATCATGAGACACCAGCCAGAAATTCAGAGCAGGTAATTCAAAATACTGGTGTGGTTTGTGGCTAAAGAACACAAGACAAAACTCTGGTTCAGAGCAGATCCATGGTGCATGCACTGGAGGAGACCCTTGTCTCACAGACTTTGGCTGATGGCTTTTGGGGGTTGCTTAACATAAACATGACAAAGCTGCGGCGAGATCCGGGTGCAGGCATGCCTTCCGCTGAAAGGGTTCCAGTGGAGTAAACAGCTTGCATTGTGGATCACAAAAGGTTGTAAATTCCCTGGCTTTTCACGCAGCCTGTCATTACAGAGCAGTAGGGTCAAAGGTATGTTTGCTCTTGGTGCTCATTTGGAGATTCACACTGATATCGTGGTACAACCTTCCTTGATGCAGGAGTGCCGCTGTTGCTGAGGCCACTACCAGCATGGTTTCCTGCAGATGACTACTGGACTTGAGCACCTTGGGAGAAGCAACGTATTCCTTCAGGCAGTCTCTTGTCCCAGCCTCAGCCAACCTTGCTCTCTGCCAGCACTCAACACTGACGCAAAGAAATTACAGCAGTGAAAATTTCCTACATGACTGCTGTTTGGTGAGCTGAAAACAGACCAGGAAGCAAAATATTTCACATTGAGTTAAATTACATATGGAGGACTTCTCAGCTGTGTGGGTGATGACATCTGAATGTCCCCAGTGCCACTGCCCATTGTTTATTCCTGGGCTGTTTGCACAAAAGCAAGAAGTGGAGCACTGAAAGCCTGTCTATATCATAATAATGAGCTATTTGATTAATGAGTCATTTGATATATATAATTGTACAATATCTAGTAACAGAAAAGTCTCAAGCTATTCATGAGTCCCGTTTCCTGAGAAAGGAAGGATATACTGTTTCAGTGAGTAACCTGTAGAGAGAATTTGAGATAACATTACTACTATATCAATATCTTAGGAAATGCAGCCTCTGAGGGGATACTTTATACTGTTATAAAATACTCTTTGGTGTGTTTTCACCACACAGGGGTGATGTGCTCCAAGGGCTACCTGATAGCTACAGCATAAGAAGAGCTTGTCACCTTCCACCTCTCAGTTTGGAACAGAACTGGTGAGACAGCAGTGGGCTGGCCATTCACCTGTCCCTCTCCTCCAGGGCTTGGAGGCAGCTGGGACCTTTTGGTTTGGGGAAGTTTGACTCCAGAATAGAAAGAAATGAGCCACTGTTGGCTGAAGTGAACTGCAGTTCCTCTACCAGAAGCAAGGTATATATAAGGCTTGGAGTGGGGACAGGCACAGAGCAGAAGTATGATGTCTGCCACATGTCAAACACCATTCCCCAGCTGTCCCGTGGAACCCCCTTGCCCACTGTGTCTGGGTGGCTGCACAGTGCCTCACCTGGTAGCTGGTGCTCCTGCCTGGTGTGAACGTTTCAGTGGGACTGAGGGTTACCTTCATCAAGCAAAGGAGGGTACTTGTGTTGCTCGGACCAGTTTTTCTGCCGCAGCTGTACACAGGCATGTTGTATCCATCTCATCCCTAGAAGATGCATCTGGCCTGGGATGAAGAAAAAGAGATGATAGGAAGATTCCCTCCTGTTTGAGTTCCCTCCCACAAACACACCACAAGTCAAGTGCAAACACATGAGACAAATCATACATGCAATTACACAAAATAGTAGGTGTTTTCTGTTTAGACACAATTTGCCATTTAAATAAAAGCTTAGAATTTAAGAAGATCAGATGGAGCCTGGGTGCAAATGCATCATGCTGTTCCTTAACGTACATCCACTACAAGCTTTGCTTTGAAAAGAGGCATGTCCCCTTGGGTGTTGCCCTGGTGGGCATGCAGCAGCACCAGCCCAGTGCCACAGGCTCAGTGGCTGATACAGCACCACTCAGACTTGATGAGACCAGCAGCAGGTGTAACTTGGTCAGCTTTAACACAGCTCTCGCGGCCCCAGCATCTGAGCAGAGGCGGTGCTCCTGGGCACCTCCAGGTGCCTGGCACTCCTGCCGCCACGCTCCAGGATGAGAGGCTTTCACGAGCATCCTGTGTCCCGTGAGCGAGTGGGCGGGCAGAGCATCTGTCGCACCACGACGGCCCTCCCCTGGAGAGCACCGGGACCGGGACCGGGACTGCGCTGCGGGCGCGAAGGGAGCGCAGGGGCGGCGTGATCCCGCCTGGAGCGCGGTGCCATGGAGGCAGCCGCGGACAGCACCCGGTTCGGCTACATCTTGGAGCTGCTGAAGCGGGACAAGGTAGGGACGGCGAGCCGTATGGCACCCCCGGGACACCGCGGGGGAGGAGGCAGCGCCCGCCGGGACAGACGGCTCCCTTCGCAAATGGTTTGTCGGGTTTTTTTAGGGGAATGTGGAGGCAGGAATGACTCGTCTTTACAGCTTATGTACTCGGGAAGTTCGACTAATATTTGCCGCCCACTTCGGAGGCTACGAGGTGAAAAAGTTAAAAAATAATTTCCATGCGAAGTATGCCTCAACTCAGCACAGCTGGGCGGGCATCCGTCGCCTTTGCAGCCCTGATCCTGCTCCGTGTGCGGCGGAATGCCCCGCTCCGGCTCGGCGATGGGATGCGCCCTGCCCCGGGGGCTGCTGCTGCTGCTAGCCACCGGCTGCGGGCAACGCTGGAAAGGGAACTGTCTCCGTCAGGCACTGACTCAGAGCTGGCAAGTATTTTGAGCAAAACTTGCCTGCGCATTTTATAGGGGAAAAAAAAAAAAAAAAGGAGGGAATCCAACTTCTTGTACTGTAGAGCTGCTGCTATGTTTGAAAACCAGGGAGCAGCAAAGATTCAGGCGTGGTGTTTAAAAAAAAAATGAAGCAGCAGCAGCCATAATATTTTTAAACTTCAAAATAAGTGTGGCAAATAATGATGTTTCTGGAAATATTGTTTGTTCCAGACTCATCCTGATGGCTTTGCAGCATATCTCCAAAGGCTGCCTCCACAGCCAGCTCTTTGTGTACATCTTTCTCCCCCTCCCTCTCCTCCACTCCCTCTTCCAAAAGTTCTGGAAGAACCTTTAGGGCAAGTGAGTGAGAAGTTTCCTGAGTGATTTTCTGCTTCTCCTTGCCTGGGAGTAATCATGCCAGGGCTTTAAATGAAAATTCAGTCTTGTTCTGTCCATTTTACACCACAAACAAAATCATAAAGTGTTTCAGGCCAGAAACTCCTTGTGCCTGGAATGTCCCTGTAATGGGGTGCTACATCTGTCCCTTATCCCACAGTTAAGCAGTTCGTACTTTAATCAGACACCCTCTGCAAGAGCATATGGCTCGATAGACAGCAGAGTTGGCACAGTGGTGTGAAATGTGCGTGTTTATTACAAACAGTGCTGTTGTTTATACATAGACAATGACATTGCCAAGTCCCATCGTCACCAGCACTTGATGTACATGACGAAAAGGGGAGCAGTACCAGCTGTGTGACCGCCACTGACTTTCCAGAGTGGTGATCACTGCTCAAGCCTCTCCAACACCTGGCTCTGAGACCTCTTGCTTTCCACATTTTCCTTTTGCATTTTTTGAACCTTCCAACCAGGGTTTTAGATTACAGCCTCTTTGTAATTTATTGATGTTATCCAGCAGCTTGGAGGTGTTCTGCTGGGATAATTAAACTGCTTTCTCAGATGACATAAATCATGCCAGCAAAAGGACTCTTCTGCATAGTAAACTATATTTGCTTGGGCTCAAGGTATTGCTGCTTACAGGTTCCAGCACTCCAGTCTTCCCTTTCCCATTTCCCCCCATCAATAAAGCTTTTGCAATAAAACCTGTAAGCATTAGCATTCTCTGAGTTAACTGTTAAGCCTCTCGTTTTCACTGAACAAAGAACTATTAGAAAATCAGGATGCAATAAGAACACTTTACACTTGCACACTCACCTCTCAATACATAGAGTCCCTGCAGGTACGAGGCATCAGCTCTTGAACCCTGGGCACGTGACCCCTCTTGGCAAGCATGCTGTTTTTCCACTTAGCTGGCAACCTCCATCAGACCTCTCAAACAGGGCAAATCATTATATATCACTTTTCCCTGGGGGAATGTCACTTCAAAAACCTGTTATCTCTTTTAATGATCTGTACTCATTATTCTCCTGTGACTCCCCTTCACACATACTGCTTGCACATCATACCTAGAACAGAAAGATGCATGCAGCACTTTTAGTCCCAGTAAGACAGTCCTTGTGTAATCCATATATCCACAACATCTGTTTAGGCTCACTACAATACTCTCTGAGATATTCTGGGCCTCCATGGCACCTGTCACAAATGTCACGGTAGCATCTGAGAACCCCAAAATACCCCTGAGAGACAGATTAACAACTAACTGTATTTTGTATCAGAGGCACTGGTGCGGAAAGAGATTGTATGACCTTCCTTCAGGACTCTGAAATCTCAGTTCAAACCACAGCAAGGACACTCATCTGTCTCAAAATGTATTATTCCAGAATCCATCGCAGTCTTTTTCCAACCCTGCCTCTTCCCCACCCCTCTCCCAAATTATTCCCTGTAAGTTTATTTTTGCAGTAGTCAAAACACACACATTCCTACCCCAGTTATTCACCCAAACTCCATTTCAAATTGTTTTACTTGCATAGGTGTATGTTTTGTTTTTCTGAAATGCATATGATTCTCTTGCAGTATTAACTTCAAAGAATTTTTAGACGTAAAGAAACAATCATATCTGATGGGCTAAATGATGCTAATACTTACCATCTGTTTTGTAAAATCATTTCTGAGCATTTTTCTGTAAGCAGAATAAAATCACTAAGCTGATATTAACCAGTGTGAGTTTCAGAGGGAAGCTAACATGTCCCTGCCATCCCCTTTAACTGAAATAAGGATCTTGGCATGCTCTATTTTTTAATCAAGGCGCTCACCCTCTCTTCTTTTTCTCACTTGTTTGCTTTGTTTTACCATCTATTCCTGCACTCCACATGGTTTGCAGAAAGCAACAGTTTGTGGTTCATAAGGAACAGCTTTAAAAGCTATTCTCCAGAAAAAGCATTTAGAGAAATAGATACTACTGAAAACAAGCCCTAAAACCCATGTGATATGAACATGAGAAATACATAAAAATACTTTAAAGAGCATTTTAAGTTTTGCATATTCTCCATCTCCAACCTGCAGGTCACACCGATTTCTGTCCCTGCCTTCTGCCTGGTTTCATGTAATGACAAATGTAAAATTCTCTTGTGGTAGCATTTTAGCTTTGTTCCAGGTGACAGTAGGGGATAGAGCTATACAGGGGTTCAAACGGGAAGCACAGTGAGGAGCTGGAGAGGAGAAATGCAACTTTTACTAGTGGCTGTGGTAGCTGGCAGGTGGCTCCAGGCTGCCTGACCCAGCCAAACTGGAGCTCTACTCGTCATGCTAAAGAAGATAAAGCTTTACATATTTCTTGCTTATGTGCAAGAAAGTGCTTCTTTGGGGTTTGGGTCCCTGTGAGGAGAATACTCATTCAACAGCAATTTTCTTCCATTTACAGAGTATTCAAAAGCCAGAATATGTGTATATTGTGAGGGGTATTTGCACAAAGAAGTGATTCTGGTTGAGAGAGTATGTAAAGATAACTTGGAGTTCAATGTCAGATAGCAGCATTAAGTTAGGTACTTTGGAGAGGTCTGAGTTTGGAACCTAGCAGTCAAGAGCAGTTAAAATCCAATTTGCCTGTCTTCACAGATTTTAATGAGTTACTCGGCTGGGTTAGTCAGCCTGTGTGACAAAGGTGTGTTTCCACATCGTAGACATGTCCTCATCACTCCAACAGTGGTTTCCCCTGAAGCATCTAGAAGCACATGAGATGTGACATGGTGAGGGTGAGATGCCAGCTTAGTCGTCTGTGACAGGGGTATCTACAGCCTGAAGCGAAGGAGAGAAGGCTCCCCATGTGTTCCACGTGTACTGTACTATTTATTGTGCCATATCTTTGTGGTGTCAGAAACTGAATCTGCGACTTATTTTCTTGTCAGTTTGTTTTTGGTTTTTTTTTCATGTAAATGGTTTATATTCTAAATCCTTTTCAAAATAACCTTACATTTTCTTTCTGCTAGACAGTAATGATTTCTTTTCTCTCTTAGGAGAGAGGTAGGACTCTCTCCTAATCCAGAGCTGGAAGATATTTTGATTTGAATGTTATGTATTTTTGGGAAGCTTTTTATTACAATTCTTTCATTTGCTTGGCAAGTGATTACAATGTATGAATGGAAATAGCAGAGTCCTCTGTGTGGACTATTGCATGTAGCTACTTCTCGGATCCTCTGCTGCTTTCCAGGTGTCCTGGAACTGAAGCAGAGTGCTGTACATGTGGCAATAAGTTAAAAAGTAAAGACATACTAAGCCAGTTTAGCACACTTTGAGATGTGCTAGCTACAAATCCTACCCAAATCTAATTGCAGACCCAATATTCTGGGAGTTCAGTGAGTGAAGTCTTTATTGAGTCAGCACTCTGTGCATAACAGTGGCATGTGGGACCTTCCAAAATTGTCCAGTCCAGCTGATTAGGTCAGGAAACGCATCCAGCCTTGAGGATTACGGACTTGTAGCACATCTCCGCAGAGAAGACAAACAACCCTGAACCAAGGCATTAGGGACTGATATTTTTGTTTTATGACGCGATCCTCAGGCCATAGTTATGTTTGCTTTGAAACACCCAAGGTCTGCAGATCCTTGCTGGGCCTTCAGGGTCACACAGTTGAAGGGCACCATCGTGAAGATAAAACTGAGCCTCTATTCCTGAGCCAAAACAGGCACATTTCTCTCAGGCAGCACGAATTCCTGCCTTATTGCTGAGGGCACAGTATAGCTTTCAGCCTGCATGACTGGGAAAATCCTGTGGATAGAAGTCATCTTCATTAGGTTCAACTTTCCAGGACTAAGTAGGGAAGCAAATCACATCACTGACAATTTACAGAGAGCAGGATGAGGGCTAACACCCCTCTGAATCCATTCTGGAAGAAAACACATTGCGCAGGGAGAAAAACATCTGTGTGAGAGCTCAGTCCTCAAGTCAGTCATACTAGCTCAGGAAAAAATCTGTTCTCATCCTGCATATCTCCACTCTGATGCATTGGCTGTAATATTTTCAGTCAGAGGAAGGTAGACCAGCAGGAAACTGAGTCAGTCTCAAGCCGTGGTTGTGAAAACATCATGAAAACAAACGTCCTGAAAAGCTGTCATTTGAGGACCTGCTGAGGGCAGGGGAGTTGTTGGCAGAACCTTCCTATTGCTTTGGGACAGGCTTGTGTTTTTTCATGCAGTAGGACTGCAGCTGCACTGTTTAACAAGTGTAGGGTTTTTACAGCTTCTTGGAAAGCATCCTTCTTGAAACTATCTTAATAGTTAATGCAAATGAGCACTTGTGAGATTATTAAATTAATTATTATATTAACAAGCACATTTAACCTGAGGTAGGGGGGAAAATAGGATGGCAACACCCACCCATCCTAGTCTCTGATTTCTTCTGCTGTCTTGGGAGTGCAGGGTATGCTGTAATTCCTGGTCAGACCCTTGTCTGCCAAGGCAGCAAGGGTGAATTCTGAAGGATGTGTAGAGCTACTTAAGCACTACCCAGGTATTACTCTGTGCAAAAGAAGTCTCTTGTGAGCAGAATGGGTGTATGATTGATGCACATCTTTGGCTGGAAGCAAAGCAGAAGGGTAGGTCTGACTTTGTAGTCTTGCTTGTATTATTAATCCCTTTTTGAGAAGCTAAGGACAGGAGTCTTTTCTGACACTGGTTTGAGCTTTTATCTTTTTAATGTATTAGTCATTCCTAGCTGTTGCTTTTTCCTCCCAGTATCTAAAGCTAATGAGAATTTTGGCACTGCAAATTTAGTAGTCCTGGGTCAGGGAAGGACCAAGAGACTAGTAAAAAGGTGTGAGCGCAGAAAAAGGAGTTTTGCACTTTGGAGGCCTTCAAGGACATTTTATTCCATGTAATATCTTAATGTGATGATGGTGGTAATTAAAATCATGCTCCAAAGTACCCTGAAGCCAGAGCAAACAGGTACACAAACAAGATAATACCTTAACAATCTATTAAGGGACGGAAGAAAGAATCATTCACGAGTCCTGGCAGTAACAGTAGTTGGCACTGTAGTCCATGTGAAGACTACAGGAGGACAGGGGAAAAGGTGTGCTCCATGTTTGTCTGCACTAGCAACACTCACCTGCACTGGCATCTACACCTCTGCCAAGGAGTGCAGAATGATTTTCCTTGCTAAGCCACCAAAGACAAAATTTCTTCCTACTGTTTCAAAGGCAGTCGCAGAGCCAAGGGGTCTTTGTTCTAGTCTGAAGCTGATAGCTATTTGGCCCTACATGAACCACAGTCCTGTGTCAGAGGTGGGTAGTGTGCTACTGCAGACAAGTGCTTATTAAAAGCTGCCTGCCTGTAAGGAAAGCTGGAATCGGGAAAGCCGGGAATAGTAGAGGTGGGTAAGAGATAATATACTTATTCAGAGGCTTGCAAATCACTATTCAAAACATAGCTGGAAAGCTGACAACACATGACCTTACCAACCTGTTCTCTCTGTGCCCAGTTAAGTGACATGTTTCAGTTTGAATACACATACTGTACATTTACTGGCATTATCAAAATAATTTCCAGCAGAGCACTCTGTATTTTTACGACACTGGTTACTAAAGTAAATGCTAAATAATATCTTTTTCAGTTTTCCGTAGAAAGTTCTTCTTTGTTGTACTGGACATGTAAAAAATCACCTCTGTCTTCATGATATCTGAATGTAAATTTCCATTAAAGTGTCACGTCCAGGCCGCTGAAACCCAGGTGTAAATAATGCCCAAGTAAGGCATTTCAGCTGTGTTTGTTTTATTGACTCATCCGAAAAGTAGTTCTGAGGAGAAAAGGGAACTTCTTATCCTGATGTTTTTCTTCAAATAGGCAAGTAGGTCAAATTTGCTGTTTGTCCAACTGACAGTGTTTCACCATTCACATAACCCAGGCTTCATGTACTTTAATTAACTAAATCTCCTTCTGCTGTGTAATGTGAGGACAGATCATGCTTTCACTCCAAGCTTGCTTACTGGTGTTCTTTCTCCCTTAGCCTAATGTCATGTTAACTATTGCCACTGCAGTGGTTGTGTCTGCATCCTTGCCAAAACCTGAAGATGCTGGAAATTTAAAAGTATTTTTGTTTGTTCTGGTGGATGGTAAAAAGGGTATTTGCTACCCTGTTTCCAACGGAAACATGCTGTAAGGGAAGGGTCAGAGGTTCTGGCTGTCATAACCACTTCTGCACCTCTTTTTCATCCTAGCTGCCACAAAAGCTGCCTGGTACATGCCTCCTGTATGATATTCGAGAACTCATGGCAGTCAGGCAAAGTCCGCAGTGACTGGAAAAGGGAAAACACCATGCCTATTTTTAATAAGGGGATGAAGGAAGGTCTGGGGAATTACAGACTTGTGAGCCTTACCTCAGTACCTGGGAAGATCATGGAACAGATGCTCATGAAAGAAATGTTAAGGCACAAGAAAAACAAGGAGGTGGTCTGAGACAGGCAGCAATAGAGGCAAAGTGTGCCTGATCAAACCGGTCGCATTCTGTGATGGGGTGACTGCAAAAACTGACAAGGGAAGACCAAGAGATGACTTCTGTAAGGTCTTTGACACAGTCCCCTAAGACATCCTTATATTCAAATTGGAGAGACATGAATTTGATTGATGGACTATTCAGCAGATACGGAATTGGCCAGAGAGTTGTGGTCAATGGCTCTGTGTCCAGGTGAAGGCCAGTGACAAGTGGTGTCCTGCAGGGCTCTCTCTTGGGACTGGTGCTCTTCAGTATCTTTATAAATGACATGGACAGTGAGATCCAGGACACTCTCAGCAAATCTGCAGATGGCACGAAGCTGAGGAGTGCAGCTGACACAAAAGAAGAAAGGGATGCCATCCAGGGGGACCTGGACAAACCTGAGAAGCAGGCCCATGAGAACCTTATGAAGTTCAGCAAGTGTAAATATGAGGAACTGCACCTGGGTCAGGGCAATTCCAAACGTGAGTACAGACTGGGAGAGGAAGTCATTCAATGACCAGCCTGAGAAGAAGGACTTGGGGGTTCTCATGAATGAAAAGCTGGACATGAGCCAACAGAGAGCACTTTCAGCCCAGAAAGCCAATTGTATCCTGGGCTGCATCAAATGAAGTGCGGCCAGCAGCTTTACAGAGGTGATCATCTCCCTCTACTCTGCTTTAGTGAGACCTCACCTGGAGTACTGCATCCAGGTCTGGGATCCTCAGCACAAGACAGACACAGACCTGTTGGAGTATGTGCAAAAGAGGGGCACAAAAAAGGTCAAAGGGCTATAGCACCTCTCCTGTGAAGACAGGCTGAGAGAGTTGGGACTATTGAGCATGAAGAAGAGAAGGTTCCATGAAGACCTTATTGTGGCCTTTCAGTACTTAAAGAGGCCTTATGAAAAAGAGCGAGAGAGAGTTATTACATGGCGAGGTAGTGTAAAAAGGGGGAATGAATTTAATCTTAAAGAGGGCAGGTTTAGACATTAGGAAGAAATTCTTCACTGAGAGGGTGGTGAGACACTGGCACAGAGAAGCTGTGGAAGCCCCTCCCTGGCTGAAGGCCAGGTTGAATGGGGGCTTGAGCAACCTGGTCTTGTGGAAATTTTCCCTGGCCACAATGGGGTGAATTGGAACTAGATGTTTAGGATGGGAGGACACTATCTTAAGCTGCGTCAGGGGAAATTCAGGTTGGACATGAGAAAGAATTTCTTCAAAGCCCAGAGAGATGGTGGAGCTATTTAAGGAAAGACTGGATGTGGCATTTAGTGCCAAGGTCTAGTTGACGAGATGGCTCCAGGACATAGATTGGACTTGATGGGCTCAGAGGTCTTTTCCAACCTGATCGATTCTGTGATTCTGTGATCTTCAAGGTCCCTTCCAACCCAAACCGTTCTACGATTCAGCGATTCCATGACATGGGTACCACGGGAGGTGATCAACGGCAGGGGTTGAGCGGGAAAGCACTCAATACTCCCGGCCATCGGGACGGGCGGCATTTCCGGTGCCGCTCGGCGAAAGAAAAAGACCAAAACAATAGCACCGAAATCGCCGGTGTCCCGCGGGGAGCGGCGCGGCGGGGGCGG
>VWPU01008797.1:9243-23635 GCA_013398955.1 Callaeas wilsoni
ATTGTCCTTTATTACCACCCATATGGAAGAAAAATAATGGGTAATACTCCAAGGGCCCTTGGCCCAGGCTAAGAAGTTTCCTAGCAATGTCCTTAAACTAGGCCCCAGGGGGGCAGCAGAGCTCCCTAAGCGGAGGAGTGTCTGCCTGGCATGTAGGACCCTCTGCTCCCCTCAGAAGGGAGTCACCTACCACTATAACCCATCTTTCCTTCCTCATGGAGGTGGTCTTGATACAGAGGGCAGGCCTTTCTGGCCTTCGCAACACCTCTGGTGCAGAGAGACCATCATCCACATCATCCACTGAGTGGCCTTCCACATCCAGAGCCTCATCCCTATTGTACAGAGGCATCGAGGAAGGCGAGGGAAGGCAAGGAGGGGCTTTGCCTGCCACCCGTGACATGTGAACACAGACCCACGGTGACTCAATTTGCCAGCAGTTCTTCTCTTGGGAGGTTCTTCTTCACTTGCAGTTCCTTTACATTTATAAGTAAGATGTTTTCATTTCAAGCTGTAATTGGTGATATGAGTTAAAGTTCTTTCAGTGCTGTCTTTTATGTGTACAGCAGATGTACAGCAGATGACATAAAATGAAGAATGATTTCTTGGTGAGGAGACTCAGATAGGACTTTTACCCCTGAAATTAGTGGAGTGAACACACTCTGATGAACTTGCTGAACACTGGACTCACCTGGATCTACCCAAAAGGAAAATAAGGACAGCAAGCAATTGAATACATAGAGAAGGTCTCTGATGACAGTGGTAATGGAAATGTCAGCATGCAAGGCATGAGAAAAAAAAAAACAAAACAAAAATATCCCTGTGGTTAAGGATGCAGGATGTAATTTTTAAGTTACATAACTTAATTTATTTCAGAGTTCAGGCCTCTCAATTTAAGTTTAATTTTCTGATAAACTTTGCAGTATTTGCAATCTATTTATTGGTCTCTGCTTGGAGGCAAGAAACAAAAGCCTCTCATCTCTTTTCCTTCCAAAGGCAGGAAAAGAGGTACCTGCCTTTAGAATAACATACAGATGAAAAAGCCTACCTGCCCAGAAGATGTGCTAGGAAGGAGAGTCTGGGAACCATTAGCAGGTGTACAGCAGGAATGAGAACTAAAGTATAATCTTTCTAGGCTTAGTATTCTTAATTTTATCCCTGGATTTGCATTCCTGCAAGCTAGATGGATCTGCCAGGATCAGATAGTCTGCAGGCCTGAGTTTCATTCATCAGGTGGCTCTTTCCCAGCTTGAAATTCTTCCTTGAAAGGCAAGAATCCATAATCCAAGTGCCATCAGTTCACACCAGATTTAGGTGCTTATGTGCGCTTTTGCTAAACCCAGCTAGCTGCCAGAGTTGAACTCTGAAAAACCAGGTGAGGAGCAAAGGCTGTGAGAACTTGCTGTTGTACTTCAGTCCCAAACAGCATTGGAAAGTTTTGGGTGTATGCAAAGCAGGTAACTCCTGAATTTATTCTTTCTGTAATAAACTCAAGAGACTCAGGCATAGATGAGCCTACATCGACATCAAAATAGGAGCTCTAATCTGCACTCTGCTAGTTACTGTCACAACGGGGTGGCAGCACAGAACAAAGGGAACTTGAGAGTTGGCACAGATGGGTTTCCCTACAGTGTCTGAGCAGACAGAGCTAGGAGAGTGAGATCTGAAAAGCCTGCTGGATTTTCTCTGAAGTCCATATGTTACTTGAAAGGGCATTAGAAAGACACACCTGTTCCTAGCTGGAGGACTTGCTAAAACACCTTAAGCCTACACATGACAATCTGTACCCAGCCCATATGTTGGCAGATGCAGCTTTAAGTTCACGGGGGGAAATGAGGTTGTTGGGACGGGGGAGACTCTTTGCTCAGCAAAATGTTGAAAGTTGCCTTTTTTCTGTGTAGTAAATTTTTCCATTGTTTTCTATGGAGTAAATGCATTTTGTAATCAGTGTACCATTTCACTGCTTCCTCTTCTGCTGTGCACAGCAGTAGCAGTTACTTGTGGTGCAGGCAGCTGGCACAGGACTTACAGGGGTTATTGGGAGGCAATCAACGATGGAAAATGGAAGAGAAACTGAGTCAGTACCTCAGGGGCAAGTACAGTTCATCTGTGTGCTGACATATGTGCATTGTCACTAACAAAGCAGCTCGCCACGTCCAGCCCCCAGCAGGGCTGGAAGATGTAAAGACTGAGCAAAACACAACCCCTCCGAGCTCACAGCTCTGGCCACGACTGCAAAACACCTGGGTTCTTCTCCCAGGTGTTGCTCCTTTTCCTGCTTGTCCAGATTGGCCCTTTGGCACTACAGAAGAAACCAGCCTTAGCTACAGTACTAAGGTTGAGTGTAAAGTCTGGAAAGCATTAATTGACTTAGAGCCATTAAGTCTCGCCCTGTGTCACATCCTCAGCACCAATCAAAGTTGCAGCATTGCTGTGGCAAAGAGGGGGTGCTGTTCAGTCCAGACTGGGGTTGCGGGAGTAACCTTTGTGCCCAGAACACAGACGAAGTTTGGGAGCTATTAAACTGAAGGAAGTGAGCGATAGGGAGGCAGGCTTTCAAAGGAAGTGTGTGGTGGGGTGGTAAAATTCAAGCAAAGCAAGTATGTGATATCCAGAAGGGAAAAGGACACTTATTGGATCCACATGACACAATAAAGAGCAATAGAAAGAAATCTGCTTCAATGTGGGCAGATAGAGCATTAGGGAGACCCAGCATGTCTCTCACACAGATTCTCAATCCCCTGAAGCAGGAATTCAGCTCCATCTCTCTAGGAGCTCCCTCTAAGTGCTCTGAAGCCTTCATACAATTCCTTAGCCAGAAGCCTCCCCTGGAGTGTTCTGTAGACTACAGGCCACTTTAGCTGGAGAAAGATAACTGATAACAGAATGTGACTTCACTTCTAGTCAGGATTCAGCTACTTCTTATGATTACTTCTCCTTGTTTTTTCCCTCTGGTTACTTATACAGGGCTACACATGGTCTTAGGAAATGGCTGGAGAGCATGACCCTGTTAGAAGCAGCAAAATCACCTTTTCTGTTCCATGGTTCAATTGTAGCCAGGAGTTCCAGAGTTCCGTCCTTGCACATCGGATATAGTTGTATTTTAAGGACTCTGTTCTGTGGTAGAGTACCTTAGAGTTTTATAAGGTGATCTAACTTTCTGAGGAAGCTTCAGAACACTCATCCCCAATCTTCTGTGCTTAAGGAATGGTTTGTTTCTCCACTTGGCAAAAGCAGTAAGCGTCCTTGCAAGGCATGAGGCAGAAAAGGGCTGAGACTTTGTTCTCCCTGTGGAGTTTTCTCAGAAAATGTTACCTAACTCACTTTGCTGATACTTGGTGGATCAGGGCCAAATTTCATCTTATTAGGTGATATTAATAAAAAATTCACCCCAAAGAATACTTTGTTTTGCAATCCCCTGCAGATCTCTGTCTCATTGCATATGCCACAGGAAACCAAGCAGATCCATTCAGAGCACTGAAAAGTAGCACAAAGGAAAAGACTGCAGTTTTCAAAGTTGCTTCTATCATTCTTGAGCAATTAGAATAGCATCACTTCTTCCAGTGCTGCATGATTTTGAACTCAGAAACATCTACGTAACTTGAAATTTCATTGTCCTTGATATCATTTTCACCAAGAAAAATTACTGCAAATGAAAGTGTTCATAAGTACAGTCAGTTAAATAAACCTTTGAAAAGTCTGAGCCAGCAGATGATTTTTAAAAAGCAATTTTTTAAACAGTTGATTTTGAATAAGCTGTTGTGTTTCAATTAATAACTCCATAGGAACTCCACCACATCATAGTTCTGTGTATTTTCTGCAGAATAATGAGATTTTTCCTGTTTCTGAAACAGTAACTGAGCAATAGCTATTCCAGAGTTCTGCAGTACTAACACATAGTGGTGAAGGAAGGAGGGACAGGGAAGTGTATGCAGAAAATCCTCTTATCCCAGGCAGTGTGGTAAACTCTCATACTGGACACAAGCCAGAAGGATGTGGAAGCCATGGGCTTCATTCCCCCATGGATTATTAGTTTCTGACGGTGTTAACAGTGAGTTGTAATCTCTAAAGAGTGTTTGGAGAAGATGTGGTTTGATCAATGTGCTGGATTAAACTTTAAATAAACTTTATCACCTATTTCTCTTTGTTTGAGTAGGGCAGTTTGGGAAATTACGTCTCTCTGCCTCATCCAGGTATTTTTACCTCTCGTTTAAAAGAGATCAGTTTGACAGCTTCAGAGAGGTATGAAAAGAAATGTTTGTAAGGCCTTGACCAGAAGGGAACTATTTGCATAGCACTACGGGACATGATTTTTCTATTTCCTGGTAAAGATTTGTGCTTTGTTAAAGCATGGATATGAGTAGCAGTGCCTCTTTGGATGAATATAGCAAAACCTCTAAATCTTTCTGAGTTATTTCTGCTGGGTCCGATCATTATGTTCAAAGCTCACTGCTGCCTGATTCTACGGAGAGCAGAGCAGACTAGAATGATGCTTCTGAGTTGTAGGTGATGGAAAAGCCATCTCTGTAATGTGTGGTGATGGGAGCCTTTCCTTGTTCAATTTAGTTAAAACCAGGCACAGATCTTTCCTGAGAGGTGGAGTATGGTTTTGGTTTCTCTGCCTTCCGAGGCAGAACACACAAGAAGTCTCATGGCAACTAGGACCAGCTGCTGGAGTCATGAATTTTTATGAAGGGATTTCTGGCAACCACATTAAATAATGCCTTTACCCGACATGTCGGCTCTCTAAACTAATTTTTATATCATCAGCGCTGCAGATGGATGATTCGTAGCAGCACTGGCTGACAGTTAAAGTTATGAGCTCCTACAGAAAAAGACTCTTCTACTTGTCAATGTTTTCAAGTTTGCAGTTTCTCTTCCACTCAGGGTGATGGTAATACATAGAACTATGGAAGGGAGACGAGGAGAGAATATTCTTTCATCCCCCAGGACTCAGTTGTTGTATCTGTTTTAACACCAATTTAAATTTTTTGCATCTTACTACTGGTTCTAGCTTATAAGATCTTGGAATTCTTCACACCTGTGGCTTCTTTGAAATGGCCTCTAGAAATGACAAGGGTTCATCCTTCAGTGACTGGTATCTCAGTCCAAATTAGCCTACATTATGTCATTCAGCAATACTAGAAAAACAAACTGTTTCCCTTTATATGCATCACGTGCAAGATTTCAAGACCGAGGATGGGAAACCTTGTCAGTGTTGTAGCAGAGGACATGTGCAGGCAGATGAAAACAGAACCTATTCCATAGAGTGCAGGAGAGACCTGTTGGTAAATGCTTCTGAAAAGAAATGCCACAGAAATCAAGCCAGTAGATTCATTTTATTATAGTCATTCTTCTCCATGATGTTCATTGAAATAGGAATTCTGTGATTTTCACCTCAAACTCCACAGCACTGAAGAATGCCAGAATCCAGAGTAAGTTCCTTCTTCAACTTAATTAAAACTATCATGGTGATTATTCAGTGATGATATAACCACCACGCCGCTTTGCCAGCACTGTTTTTATTTCAAGAGCTTGTGTCCTACTGGTGCTCTGCAGCTCATTTGATGCTGTGAAGTGTGGTGGCTGCATTTGTAAAGGATGCTCATGAATGTTCTGCTAACTTTTTAAAAGTGGCTCAGGAGGTGTTTTTAATTTCTGGTTCTATATTTGAAAGCACACTGAACTCTGTGTGCATGATGATGCCCCTTACTTTGGAATTGTGGATTGTCTGACATCTACATAGAAATAAGCTGGTTTTGCACTGAAAGGCTTATCCTGCAGGAAACTGAAAAAGGGAAATGGGCATAGAAGGGAAACGATGCATATACAGCTACAGAAAGCATTGTGACCAGGGAGAGAACTTCCCGCCTTGCTCTGGTTCATCAGGACGCATTGGCAACACCGTCTCCAAGGTTTCATGAAGCACCCTTTCCTCTGACCATGTTTCCTGACAGAAGCACACCACGTGGCTGTGGTTTTCTGCAGTTCTGTTTTGATATCTTCTGCAGAGTGGACAAAGCTTGTGAAGTTTATAAAACTGAAATCCACTAATCTGTTATATACTCTTGGAAAACAGCATGTAATCATCTACCTGCCTGTGTTTTTGAAGCTGCTCAGTACAGACTTGGGCTTTTTCTACGTGGGTGACCCAAAGAGTTTTAGCAGATTTTCATTCACATGGATTTCACACTGTTCCTTGCTGGTGTTCCTCCTGTTTGATTACAGCATGGCTATACAGGGCTTAAACTGGAATAAACCGGTTTAGTGAAACCGAACATAGTGATCTCTGATTTCCTCTTAGGAACTACAATCCTCCTTAATTATTTTCTGCATCCTGGAGTTTGGTTGTTACTTTCATGGTTGGACTTCTCTTAGCCAGTCCCCCCTGTTTATCCAAATGCCCTCTCTCGAGACTTCCCTTTTTGGAAGCATAATATTTGAGGGCATTTCTTAAGCAGAGGAAACCTCCTTAGAGCCTTGTGCTGCCTTAGTCAGAACTCTTTTAAGGATAACCTCTAATCTGTGTGAGTGAGTAACTAAAGGCCCATATGTCCCAAGGGAAGGAAACCTTGGAAATGGGAGCCAAAGTCAAGTGTTCAGCAAATAACAAAACCCTTTTGGCTTTGTTCACATCAAACATTTGTGTTTGCCAAGAGAGGCAGAAACTTCTGCGTGACTATTTAGAATGCCACCTGCTCATTTAGCATTATGAATTGCATCTAAGCCTACTCTTAAATTAATCCCGTCCTCAAAGAATGGTTAGTGATTTTGCAGGAGGAAATACTCCCTTACAGAGATTATCCTCAGCAATCTGTACATATTTCTTAGCTTCTTATTTCTCAACTTCTTATTTCTCCCCTATGCTGGAAAAGGGAAGGTATAGGCCAGGCTGTAGATCAATGCAATAAGTAATGTTTATTCTTCATAAATATTTATAATTGATTATTTGACCAATGGGAAAAAAATCAATGTTGTATTAAACCTCTGTAGCTGGAATCAAATGGAAATTGCTTTGTGAAAATATTTCATTTACTTTAAAATATTAAATAGAAATTGCTTTAAAAAAGAAAAAAATCTTTTTTCTACATCATGCAAAAAAACCAGAGCAGATGTGTTTTGCCAACTGCACTTTCCTATGCCTAAAACAAGGCCTACTGCACAGGTTGTGAGGAGGGTGTAGTGGATAACACCTAGAACCTCTGCTTCCTAATTCTCACAAAGAATTTGACAAATGAGCTGGAATACCTTGATGTAAAAATAGGATTATTTTTACATGCCTTTTGAACCTTCAATGTATATTTTGGTCATATATACAGGCTTCTTCCAATAATCATGAAACATAGGTAAAGCCAAATGAAGGAAATGTTAGATTTTTTTTTGCTTTATAAAATTTATTTCAATGCAAAGAAGCAAACATTTTCAAGCTACAACCTTTCTGATAAAATCCTTGGGGCTGGGAAATTGAACTGAATTGCTGAAAAATGAAGGGATAATTCTAGCTTTTGTTGCATTATGAAAGGTGAGTACAGTGTTATCCCAGAACCCCAGCAAACTGGAAAATGGGGTGCTGCTGATTTCTGGAGGCTTGTTTTCAGAGGCTTTCATAGATGCTTTCTGCAGTTAACTATCGTTGTGTTTCTGAATTCTGACACTGTGACTGTAGTATTGTTTAAGTACAAGAAAGAGGTAGGAATTGATTTTTTAAAAAATAATAATAAGATTGAGAGACTCTCTTGCTTTAAAATTAGTCTTCTGACAAATTTGCCTGTTGTGCAGTGATGTTCATCCCAACATTGAAGTCGGAGATGATGAGAAACATCTTACTTGGCTGAGGTTATGCTCTGATAAAGTAGCACAGCTCTGCTAAGTAGAGATGACAACAAAGCAATAATATTTAAATACTACTGTAAATCTGAGGAAGAAATGGCAGTCTTTGCCATAAACGTCCTTCCCTTCAGCCTGTCTCCTACATACCTGTATTGATGGGCTCCATTTGAGGCACTGTGTAAATGTTTAGTGATACTCTCTCTCCGGTCAGCTCTTATTAATGTTGAGTGTGTGCAGAACAGCTTGCAGAATCTGAATCTTGGTTTCTGGCAGAGTGCCTTTCCTTTCTATTATGCTGAAAGAGGGGGAAAAGCAAACTGCCAGGGAGAACTAGTGAACTGACAGCAGAGAGCTGCAGCCTATCATGGGCGTAAAAGCATCCTAAACCATATTTAGACAAGAACCGAAGAAGTCACTATTTATTCTGTTTCAAGAATGGCTGTTTTGAAGCCATTTCTGCTACATGAAGTAACATGTGAACAGTTTTCAAATTACTGTTGCTTGCTTAATAGAATAAAACACTGAAGAGTCAAATGGTGTCAGTGAGGCTGCTAAGCCTCTGTTGTTTCCCTCCAGATTTTGCTGCCCATCAAAAGTATTGACTCAATGCAAGTCTTCGCATTTACTGAGAATACCGGCAGAAAAAGCATCAATAATAACAGTTTCTATCTTCTCCCCCACCACTGTTGGGTTGGTTTTTCAGGAAAGGAAAGCCTGAGCAGATTTGTGCAGGAAGAGCTCCCCACCCAGACAGATACATAGCCAGTCCTTCTGCCTGTAGCTGGAGAAGGTTCAGCTTTGCTTAGCTTTGTTTTCTGCCTTGGATGTCCTGCCTGCCGGACAGTAACCCCCGCGTCCATGAGCTCAGGAACTGCAGTCCCCAGCCTTCTGGGAGATACACACCATGTTAAATAAAAGGGGTGGAAGGCTGAGTGCCAGCTATTTTTCTTGCTTTGGGAGTAGTAGCTGCTCTGTTGGGGGCAAGGGGGGCAGCTCCAGGAAGGTTTTATTCTTCAGAGCTTTGTAATCCCCCTCTTCACTGGAAGCTGGAAGGGGACAGCTGGGGACACAGCAGGCAACCTTTCAATTAAGTGGAAAGAGTAGGAAATTTTCCACTGACAGATTTTTCCTCTCTTGACCAGACAAATTTGCAAAACTGAACACTGATTTTTTTGGTTTTTTTTTTTTTTTTTTTTAAAAAAAAGGTAGTTGCAAAAACAAGCTGATAACCTTCTTTTGGGGAGAGAATTGAAAAGGATTTGAGCTTCTTCTATTTGGTTATTTCTGAATATTAAAAAATAGGGATTTTTTTTTCCAAGCTAACCTTTTTTTCACATATTTAAGTAATATCTCAAATAATACTAAATTTTGAATTTGAAATTTACATATTTAAAAACTATATAAATAAAAATTTCAGTCTCAAATATGTTCAGGGTTGTTGGCTAATGAACATGAGACTTTTGGGGTGATTTCAAACTTATGTTCTGTTTTGGCCGGGATTTTTAGCATCTTACAAATACTTAGGGAATACAGAAGCCATTCCCCATGCAGCTGTTGGATGCTGTAGTGAGAGTTTGGAAAATACGGATCCATTCCTTGAACTTGATAGAGGTTACCCACCAAATTCCTTTCACTTAGACTGTCAAATTGCTTTCATTAGGAATAAATCTTCCTTTTTCTGCACTGACCAGCAACTGAACTAACACCTTAAATGTAATAAATTCTTAATTTTCTTTTTTTTTCTTCAACATCTTTTTTGTTAAATTGTAAGAGCCTATTTTGCAGCACACAAGGGTGGAAAACATCCCAGCTTCCCTCACCAAATAGCATGCCCAGAGAAATGTGTGAGCATTCTTTAACCATACTTCAAAACAAAAGCTGTGGTTTACGAAGTCTTTGAATCCTTTGTGCACTGGTTGTGGGCAGAGATGATTGAACTCTAGCCAAAGATTTTGAGAGGGCACTGCTGAGTTTATTAAACATCTGGGAGGCAGACCAGGTTTCCTGCAAATCATTTGGTACAGAAGCTTCTTACTCTAACCAGGACTTTGAGGTTTGCAATTACAGTTCCTAAGAGCCACGGCTGTTGCAAGTTGAAAGGATTCATTTCCTCCGTGACTTACTGTGACACGGCTGGGATGGCTGGAAGTGACAGAAGAGAATGCCTTTCAAGCTAATAGATCATCCATTACAGCAGAGTCCCAGACTGGCTACATGCCAGGCAGACACACAAAGGGAAACAAACGCGGTGCTAGTAAAAACTTAGAGCAAACATAGTGGGATCACTTTCTCCATTTGACGATCCATTGAAATGGACACTATTTCGCTCTCGTGACACTTGCAGTACAAGGCTCTGTACTCCAAAAGCAGTTCAGAGCCCTTTAGTTCCAGAGCAGCTCAGGGAGGGTTTATGAGCATTCCAAAATTCAGAGGAAGGATTGTTTTTTGCTATGGGAGGAGGTGGTTTATTTGTTTTAATTTGGGGTTTGGTTTTTGAGGCATAGGGGACAGCGTTGTTGGTTTGGTTTTGTTTTGAGAGTTTTTTTTTCTGCAGACATCCTTTTCTCCTCTTTGCTCTTTCCTGTTGTTTCCCTAAACCAGTGAGTCTGTTTCTTAGAGCCTAGATCCCAGTATTGCAGTACAGGGAAAGATGTTCAAAGCTTCACTGCCCAGAGATCAGGCCTCGCCGCCTGGAATAGCAAAGTGTGGCTGCCCATCCATGCAGGTAACCTGTTGCTGCAGCCACTCCTCCAGGAAGCCTTTCCTGGCTCCCAGGATGGCAAAGTTTAGTGCAAAGGTGGGTTTTTTGGCTGCCTGTGTGAGTGTAGTGAGTCTGCAGGACATTATTATTCAAACCCTTGAACCTGTGTCAGATTGTTAATGTCTTAATGTTTATTCAGGGGTCAGAGAATGTTGGCAGGTGTCACAGTAAATGGGAGGCTGTCAATAAGCAAACGACTTGCCATTCACAGTGTGATTGCTGTCAGTGTGACAGGATGTCAGACTGATGGGGAGGCAGGAGAAACTGTAAATGTTTCCTTGTCTTGAGGAGGTGAGAGAGAAGCCTCCAGCAATAGCCATGTAAATCAACATTTTAACAGAAATAAATGTCCCAACATCCAGCTTTGGGATAACGCTACTAAAGGAGTGCTTTAGGTCTTTTAAAGCTTCGGGCAGACACGTTTGGAAGCATTTACACTTCTCTATCAGGAAAGAAGATAGATTATATTTACTGGTACCCCCATTTCTCCTATATTTACACATGTACACATGTACATCATGTGTATAAAAAGAGACGAGGTCCTAAATGAATGGTTTTACCCATAATTAAAGACAGTGATTGTGCAAAGTATGTTATTTCTTCTGGATAATCTGCTTTTAGGCACACTTCCCAGTCCATGAGGTTCTGACCTCCCAAGCCACAGAGGACTTGGAGATCAGGATTCTGTTCTCAGTGTTCGGTCTTCACATGCTGCACCATCTGCCTTTGAAAATGCCTCCATTTCTTTGTCTGTAAGACAAGGCGGAATATTTTTCAAATTTGCAAAGACTCGTTAATTATGATACTTTGGGGAAGTTTTATGTAAAAAAAAGGGAGACTTAAATTTTTCATCCTGGACAGTTTATTCCTTTGAGACAATTAGAGGTCGTTGATAATGCAAGTGATTGCAATTAAAAAAACAGCATCTTTTAGCAATAAAAACTGAGATTAAGCCATACTGAGTCAGGATGAATTTTCCCCTCCTTTTCACACTGTCTTGGTGCTAACATGGAGGGCACAGAGAGTATGAAAGAGTCTCTGCATCTTCTCAGCTCTGTTGCCCACTGCACTGAAGGGGATCACTGAAGTGCAAGTCCAACTCAGCACCTAAAGCCTGTGCCTGATTTTGCCAATTGCGAGAAGGTCTGCAGCAATTACACTGACAAATTCTCACACGTGCTCGCAGGGCAGGCACAGGGCTTGTCTGAATTTGGGCACTTCTTGCATTAAAGGCAAAACATTCAAGGCAAACTAGAGGGAGTGTATTCTTTCAATTTTCAAGACCGTGTCCAAGGCCTTGCACAGAAGGTTTTCCTTCAGTAGGTAAGAAGCAGAAATAAGAAAGCTATAGTCAACACAGGAATATGAGCAATAACAGTAAGTTTTTGTCCACCACCTTTTCAGAAGAGCATAAATAATATTTTCTGAATTTTGTCCTAGCCTTAAGCAGGCACCTGCCACCAACACTTTGAGCTCCAATTGCTTAAATTCTGACAAGGTTGTAAACAGATAAAATCCAAGTCCCATTGCAACTGATCAGCTACAGGAACTACTGTATGCCTATGATTCAAGCACCCTGAGTGCTTTTCCATCTCTTAATATCCACACACAACCCCTGCACTGCCACACTACTGCATCTAAACATCGAAGACTGTTGCCTGAATCCCTCTGTCAAATTACTGAAGTACGCACTTCGTTTCAAACTTGAAGCCAAGACAAATTTTAAGTGCTCTCCTGGACTGATTCCTCTAATCTACATGTTTAGTGTGAATTGGATTTGAAGTAGTTTTTTTTAAAATTCAGAGTGGTCAAGAGCTTTTGTATCTGGTCCTGCAATTAATTTAACAGATGTGTCAAATTCTGCAAGTGTCCCAACGATTTCAGCAGAAGTTTGGTGCACAGGTTTAAACGTGGGCTAGTATTGCTAGACTTTTGAATTTCAGACAATTGGCTTCAGATTCTAAATCCTTCCCTTCCATCCATGTCCACAAGAGTACTCTTTGTGTATGGGGTTCTGCTGAGTGCTTTTTGAAATGCCAAATATGTTGTGCATGTTTTAGGTAACATGACTTGTCTACAGTGATTTAAGTACTACTTTTCATTTACTTTGCCTTGCATCTCATTTAAAACCACAGGCTAGTTTTGGCAAGCATTAAGAGCTCTTAAATGGTTTGTAATCTGTTTTTAATATGATCCTAGTTCAAGTTCAAGCTGCATAAATATAGGGCTAAAATGAAACCTGATTTCTTTCTGCTTTTTGCAGGCAACTGCTACAAACCACAGGGTAAGGGCTGATTTATTTGCACAGCAACAAGTACTAAAATAAAAAAAAAAAGGGTACTGGCTGTTTTCTCTTAATTATTATTCTTTGGTGACCTTTTGGAATTGCAGGAGGCAGAAAGCAGCTAGTTTGGCTGATTGTTTCACATTGCTCTGATAGAGAACTGTCCAGACAGTTACTTGCTGAAACAAGGGAGAATGTTCTCTCTTTATGTTTAAAATTCACCGTCATTTAACTGTTTTACCATGCTTGCATGACCATCAAATGATTGCTGGATAAACTGAGGGAAATGGTTTCTGATTTATCGCTTGCAAATGATCAGTATTAGGCTGGGGCATGCAGCACAAGCCATGCTGCACGGGATCAGGACAAACCTGGAGACTGGGAGGGTGTAGGTTGTTTTATCAGTACACGGATTTTCAACCATGTAACAAAAGTCAGGCCACAACACAAGTTGCATAGAGTTAACTCTATTTTCACTATGCCCAGGCTTGGTGAGTTTTCAAAAGCTTCATTTCCTCAAGTTATCTGCTACCATTAAACTTGCTTTCCCCCTACCTTCCATTCTTTATAACTTCTAATTCTTGTATCTTAGAGAGATACAGAATAGTATGAATATGCTGATTTGAAGCATATTAATTCACTTTTTAGTCACCAGAAAAGTAAACAGAAATATCTTGGAAAAATGCATTTTCATTCTATGAAAGTACTGAAATTCTAAAGCTCTCGCTCCTTCAGCAGTTGATATTGGCATTGCTGTTAAACTTGCCTTTTCTGGAGTGGGTCTAAAAACCCAGGAGCCTGGCTCCAATTAGCCAGAATTGTAGTTTATTTGCCATGGGATTTTCCATGTCTACTACATATAAAAATACTCTTCTCTCCTAAAATCCATTTTGTTTTGAAGTAACACATTCTGTTCTCACATGCTGATGTTTTTACAGTAATAATGGAGATAAGATAGGGCTGTGGATGACATTCTCCACAACCCAAATACCCAGGCAAAGCAGAGACCTTGTTTGCAGTCGAAGCCTGCAGCCCATATTTCTGCCACAGTGGATGGTCTCATGTTAAAGCCCAGCCTAGATACTGGGTTTCATGCCAGCAGATCCAGCCCTGGACTCTAGGAGAACATTGCCTGCACAGAACTTGTTTAGCAAGCACTGGTTTAATTGGTTTAATCATTCCCCGTGTAGTTTTTTAGGCTTTGTTTGTGCTTAATTCCCTTAATCTGCATTGCTGTCGTGAGAACTACCTGTGCTGGTTTGGACACAAATTCAGGAGGAAACCACCCGAGAGGGGCGTCTCTCTCTCTCTCTCGCGCTCGCTCCGGCCTGCCAGGCAAGCAGACCCCAGCAGCACCTCCCCCATGGGTTCGGGAAAATAATTTCTCGAGTGAAAGTAAAAAAAACTATTTATTTAACAAACAGAGTCCCCCCCTGTCACGGGGAAAAAAGGATATTGAAACCCCCTCCCCTGTCCCCTAAAATGTAATCTATCTGCCAGGTCATCAAGGTAGAGATGCC
>VWPU01008798.1:0-103444 GCA_013398955.1 Callaeas wilsoni
CGCCCGGGGCTTCCCCGCGCTCCGGAAGCGGCTCCGGGGCTGCCGGGGGTCGGTCGGCGCCGTCCCGCGGGGCGGGCGGCTGCCTCGGTGGGTGCCCCGGCGCGGAGGGGCCCGGCAGCCGCGCTCGGGCGATGCTCTGACAGACGGAGCCGTGTAGGTAAAAACCGTGTGATGGACGCGCGGGTCCTGTGCCCCCTCGGCCCGGAGGGAAGCAAGTGGTGCCGCTGCGGGTTTCTGCTGGTCTTCCTTGGTGACACGACTAGGAATAGGGGGGGATTGTTATAAGCAACTCCTGAGAGGATTTTACTTAATTAGTGTTCGTGTCTAATGGCTTTTAGTTAACCTTCTCTTAGTTTAAATACCTTTTTGCTGAGAAGGCTTAATCAGGACAAACTAGCAAGTCTTGCTCCCTCAGGATGGTGAGGCTTGTGCCTGTGGCGTGGAAAGAATTTATTCGGAAGAGAGGAAAAAATGGTGAGGGCTCCTCTCCCACTTTTGCAGCCTGAGCCCAGAAAGTAGAAGGCTTAAGAAACAAGTTTTCTGACGCTGTTACTTGAACTGGCTTCAGATTGCAGAACTTGACGTGGTTTAGTCCTGCACAGCAACACTTTCTGAGTTACTGTCTCCTTACGGCGATTAACTGCAACTTCTGCGTGAAAGGCTCCTTCCTAGGGCTGGTTGGGAGGTCTCAGGTGCTGCAGTTGTACACACGCAGTATTTCTTCCTAATTTCCTCTTGGAATGTATTGCCTCTCTTCTGTGGTCATGCTCTTTGAGGTCTCCAGCACTGTGTGGCTTTGTCTGGTTCTTGGAAGTCTTTTTGCTTGTCTCATCCATAGCACGTGCTATAATGTCTTATCCCTGGATAGCTGCTTCCTTGAAACTTCAGCACTAACCACAGGACTCACTTGTGGTGCCTGTAAGCACTTGGACACCCACCCAAATGGAGCCTGCTTGGAAACTGAAACTACCCAAGGTCTCAACCACAGAGAGCCTGTTCCTTTGGAGGATGGTTTATTCCATGATGGAGCAAATGTTTGTCAAATTTGGAAGGAGTCTCAGTGCTGATGACTGGAGTACAGAGTGAGGGTTCAAAGCAAACAAGTGTTAAAATATTGGAATAACTTGTGACATCTGAAGCGCCGGATTTCTTCCCAGTGGACAAGCCATTTGTGAAGTCACCCTGCATTAAAGAGCCTTCCTCAAGGAGCTGGATGAATTCTTCATTGGGAAGAGGAATTTCGGAGTCTGAGGTCAACGGACGAGCTGCTAAGGATGATGAGCTGGCCCTGCCAAGGTATAGTAGTCTTGGTTTTGTTGTCCTCTGCTCTGTTTCTCTTTATGGGTAGCAGGGTGACAGGAGTCAGGTGGAGTCAGTTCTGAAGGCTTCACCCTGAAACTTGTAACTGTCTGGCAGGTGTTGACTCTTTTGACCTCAGCTTTTCGTGAGATCACCACCTGTTTCTTACCTTCTCTTGGGCTGTTGCTTCTTACTACTGCTGTTTCTGTAAAGATGGAAATAAAGAATCTGTCCAGATTGTCACCAGCTTTACTGAAGAGCCAAATACTCTAGTTACAGGAAAACTAAATGGCAGATGAAAGTGTTAAATTATTATCTTATTGGCTTCTTCATTAATGGGCAAACCATATCGTGTATTTTCCTAACGCAGTAGAGGTACAGATAGTTTTGAGTAGGGTGTTTTGCCCTGATAAAGGTCCCTAAAGTAATGAAGCTGTCACAGGTGGCAGGTAAACCCATGAACTTGCCTTGGTAATCGTCTGTCGTGGTTCACAAGGCAGGTGCAACACTGCAGCACGGCAGTCGGTGACCCCTTGGGTAGCTCACCAAAGACCCGAGCTGGACCTACAGGCCAGCACGTGGGACTGGTAAAGCGGAGAGGGTGGCATCATGTCCTGGTGGGGTCAAAGGGCAGGACTGTCCTGGAGGGAAACTGGTGCCTTGTGACTTTGCTGAATTGCCAGAGCTTTACTGTCTAAGTAGGAGTCAGATTTTTGGAAGCTCCTGTACATCCTATTGTTGCTAGAGGAGAACCTTTCCTGCGCTTCTCCTTTGGCTGACCGGATGCTGACACTCATTCTCAGGTAGTGACAGCAGCTGAACTCCACCTGAAACCAGGTAGTTGTAGAGGCAGAATTGTGATGATTTCCTGCACAGCTGGAAATTAGACTTAAATGTTTTGTGGAGACCTGTGTTGAATTAGTAGGTCCACTGAGGAGAGTGGCATTTTAAGTTAACATTGCAAGAGCACATATACCAGGATGGAGTGTCTGCAGCTCTTGGGGAAAGCTGCCACACGTGGACTGAATCATTAAAATGCCATTGCCCTTTTGTAACTGTGAGTTGGCTTCTAATGCAGAGCTCAAACTACAGCCTCGGGATCGCTTTCTTAAAAAATAAGTGTTGTTGAATCATTGCAAATAGCTTTCTTTTTCTCAGTGGATTATTTTGGTTCTATTTTTTATTAAGCAGCAAACCCAAGAATATAGAGTAAGAATAAACCTCTTCCTACATCAGGCAATTCTTAGGAGACCATACCTTATGTTTCATTAGGCATGAACCTTAGCAGTAGAGCTGTATTTGCTTTGAACAGCTGCATTTGCAAAAAGCAGCTCTTGTACCATTGAGATCATAATGTAACCCCTTTTCTTCTGATTCTTCTTCAGATGCTGTCAAGATAGACTCCAGTGCACTCAATTAGGAAGAAAATGATGTCAACTGAGATTCTTCTCTGCCTGGTCACAGTTATTTCGAAGCTGCAAAAGAGGAGTGTTGCAGGGATCTTTGTTTGCTGGCAAAAGGCAGTAATCATGGTGATGAGGTACAAGCAAAGGAAGGAAGAAGGAATACCAGGTGTCTGAAACTGTAGTTGGAGGGATGGACAGAACGTGAGATGCTGGGGCTGAAGATGAAGGATTCAAGACATTTGAAACACCAGAGGTCTCAGGTACCAGGAGAGAGAGATACACAGCTTTTAGTCCACCTTGGAAAACAGACTCAGAAGGGACACTTACCAAGTGATGCCTCTTCCAGTGCTGGTATTCCTCTGCTAGTGAATTTATACACCTTATTCTGGTCATAACCTTTTGGACAGTTTTCCTTGAACATCATTCCTTGCGCCTTCATCTCATTGGTATAACTTGTTCACGGAGTCAGAATTTCTCTGTGTGCGTATGATGCACTTGTTTCCTGCTCCATTGGTTTTTGCAGTAGGAAGCATGTCTTCCTTGCTGATGGATACCTTAAGTCGTTTGATGATGGAGAAAAACAAAAGAATGTTCTGCTGTTTGCATCCCTCAAGCTGTTTTGAATCAGTTGAGCAGTTAACCAGGGGTGCTGCTGGAATTTGTTGTGGTCAGAATGATCGGACTGGTGTGGCTTGGCAGCTGAAGGGATTTGCTTCCTCAGTTAAGGAAACTGTTCCAAGACAGCGCGCTTCCAGGGACTTCATGTGTCGTCTAGTCAGTCATCCAGAGACCTTTCGTGGAGCAAAAGACGTGGAAAAAGCTGCTTCAGTCACTACAGAGTTCTCGGGAAGCTGTTGCTGACAAAGATATTTCTGCCTGATTTTTAATTACCTGGCTCTTGAAATTGGTGACAAACCAGTTGCCACTTGCTACTCAAAATGGCACTTCTTACTCTTAGCATTGCTTCACACAAGATGTAGAGCTTTCTTAATTTCTAATCACTTTGGGTCCTCAGTTCTTCTGGTGGCTGTGGAGGATAAAGCTAAGAACCTCCTGCAGTTCAAGTCTTTGCTGCATGATTTTTTTCGCCTGCTCAGTGGAGTAGTGTAATACCCCTGCCATTCTGAGACATCAGCAGAAATGTTAGCAAAAAGTCCGAGTCCTGCATCCTAGCTGAATTGCTGCTGAAGTGTGCGTCCAAGACATTTGTGTTTGATTTAATTTACTGTATTTTTAATTGACCAAGGTAACAAAACATGGTCAGGGTTACCAAATATCAGCAGAGATATACAAGAATAGAAGAAAAAGCTTTTCAAGGAGTTCTGACTCTATAAGAACACTCATCCATGCAAGGTGTACATAAAGTACTTTGTCCTGGAGTGTTTGAGTGATAATCTTCACAGTGCTTTTTTAGTCTTTGAGGGAAAATAAAAGATACGTGGAGTAAAAATAAGAGTTACTGCATTAGTGAAGACTTTTGAAGGTGCTGAATTGAAGAAAATTCTTGCCAGAATAATCTCCTCTGTTGCCAAATTTACTTCTACAATGGATGATTTCTACTAATAGTCCATTGTGTAAACTGCAAAGGTTTAGAAAATTTTCGGTTCAGAAAACTGCTTATAGTCAGTAAAGTTTTATCCTCTCTGATAATGCTTTGGAGGGTGGCTTAGCATGTTGTCTCATCACAAAACTCCTTCCATGATCAATATGATGTGGTAAATACGATGCTTTTTTCCCTTTATACCCCTTTTTACAAGCCCTCCAGCTGCCACCAGGGCAGACTGGCAGCACAGCCCGTGCTCAGCAGTGGAGCACAGTTGTTCTTTAGCAGGAGTTGTTTTTTGGTTCATACTGTGACTTCTTGCCGGAATCCCTCCCCAGGGGGAGTCTTGCCCAGTTATGAAAAAATTATCTGTAACCCGCAGTTGATGCTTCGTTTTTACTTCAGTTTGTTATGTAGCTTTAGAATTGTTTCCTTTAGAATTCCTTTAGAATTGCTTCCTTTTGTTATGGCATTTTCTGAAGCTGCTGGAGGTTCTGCTGCTCCTGGTGGGCTCAGGTTGGCCATTGTTCTCTCGGAAGCCGCAGGATTGGTCTGGTGTGTTCTGTACTTAACAGAACAACTGTGAACCTGATTGTGTTGATCGTTAATGACGATTTCGGAGCATAAAGCTGGTGTTCATGTAACATGAAGTTGCTTTAAGAAGTCTCTGGAGCCCGGTTTTTCCATCCTGAATTGGAGTTTTTCAGCTTACAAGCAACCTGTTAGGCTTTTTCTCAAGGCCACTGAAGAAGAGGTAACTGAAAGCTGTTGCTGAGGATGCGTGGTTTAGTATCACTCAGATTGTTAAATTCTCTGTGTCTTCCTTTTTTATCTATTATCAAACACCTCTGCTAAGTGTTCAACAAGCTGCTGAGTGTCATTCTAGGCTGGGGTTTGGGTCAATTTGTGACCAGCCTAGGAGCTGTTGTGTTGGACCTGTTGGAGACCAAGCCTCTGTGTAACCCGAAGCTGTTTGATCTGTAGTCCTTCAAATGAAACGTTTCTTAGGGTTTGGTGTTAAGTTCCTACTGCTTCCCATGAGGCTTGTGGGAATGTTTATATTCTAATTGATTATGCAGAGTTTGAAAAAAAATGATTTGAGAAGACTTTATATAAAATAAGTTACTATGGGTTATAAATTAAGATCAGCTATATTTGTATTATACATTATCACTTCCTTTTTTGTTGGTGGTTTCATTGACTTTTTCTGCCAGTTTAGGTTTGTGGCTGCCTAATTTTTAAGCTCTTGCTGTTCCTGATCAAAAATCTTTGCTTTTGTTGATTTTAACGGAAGAAGACAAAAAAGGCAGGGGGAAAAAAGCTAAGTGTTCATATTGTAGGATTTTCTTTAAGTGTTATAATTTTTTTTTTCCAAGCAGGCACTGTTTGTCTCTGCTCATGTTCTTAAGCAGATCCTGAAAAGCTGTTCAAGAAATGCTGGCTCTGCTTATCTTTAAATAAAGCAAGCTCTGGTCATTTCTCTTTTGAGAATTAGGAACGATTGAGAAGATTGGATATTCAAAAAAGTGAATACATGAGTTGAGTGAAAACAGCCATGGTGGCAGAGATTTGTAGCTGATGTAGTTTGTATTTGCCCATTAGAATTGGTTGGGCTATTTTGAAGAATTGAAGTTTCTTTTAAAAGTGTTTAAACTGCTTATTTAGTAATTTCCCTTATCATAAGATAGACATTTTATTGTGTGTGTAGGAGGGAAGGGAATGGTTCTGTCACTATTTAAGGGAGAGGTTAAATGTTTAGATAAGAATCTGATCTAAACATCCACAACACTTCAGAAGTTGTTAGTCTGTTTTTATAATGTGTATTCCCAAGTAGGATTGAAGGATCTGGTGGGATTCAAGCCATACTCCCCCTTTTCAAGGGTGATAAGGCAGGGTGGCCCAGGTTTTTTAATTTAAAATCTGAGATGACTTTATGAGAAAGATGGAAAGCCCCTGGTAATTCGATCTTCTCTTTTTTTTTTGAAAGTAATCATGTGATGGTTTATGCTAACAGATGTTCCCATTTCTTGTCTTCTCTTACTAAATCTTGCATCGTACCCAGCCTTGCATCATGTCTTAGATCATGGGCTTGGGACTTGCACTGAGTGCCCTCAAACAGCGCTCTGTCATTCTCAGTCTGAGCCCTTGGGTACTGCGGGAGTGCAGATACTGGAATTACACGTGTCTGTGATAGCTGTGCACCGAACTATGCTGTGCTTTTCCTTGTTGGTCTGGTTGTTTTCTTTTGTTCACTTGTATGACTTTGAACCCTAACTGACACTAAGTGTCACGTAGCAATGAAGGTTATTTACCATCTACCTAATATAGATAAGCTGTGCTGGCGAGCCAATGGCAACTCATGATGTTTTCTTCTGCCAGGGTGGATGTTCTGTTAAAGTGGAGCTGGGCAGTGGCCTTTGAGAAGGATGGCGTCAGTGCCCCCAGACAGAAATGCTTAGGGAAAATGTCTGAAGCTTTTATCTCCTGAACTCGGAGTAGGTTATCATTGTTGACTCTGTTTTGGCTGACTGCGGGTAATGTTTCAGGTTATAGCCTGATGTGGTATTTTTGTTTGTTTGTTCTTATTCCTATAGGCCCTGTGTTACAGACCAAAGGAGTTGTAATGAGGTTATTAAAGTCTGATCTGTTTTCTAAGTAAAGGAGAAAATAGAGCTGCTCTTCATAACTCCAGTTCATCATACTCTCTATTTTTACTGTTGAATTGACTTGGTAATTTAACACTTCTCGAAATACAAAGTGCTGGAGTATAATATAGGGAGACTGTCATACAAATTCGTTCAGTTCTACTTTAAAAAACCCGAACATTAAAGGCAGCATCTTCCAGACGGCTCAGATCAGCTCTGCTCTTTAAGAGTACACTTTGGCAAGTCTGTAATTTCTGGTGTTGAGATATTCCAAGCTGGTACAGTATTTCAGATGTTGGTGTTTGAATTGTAAATAATGTTTGGGACTGCCTGGCATGCTGTTATTCATGTAGCTCCACAAACGCACTCTGTAGCTGTGCACAGCGAAGTTCTTAGGAAAAGTGAAACTGTTGGCATAATCAAAATAGTTGCGTTAGCTAGTCAAATGGAGAGAAGTTCTTCTGTTCTATTTTTGCCAGCCTGCTTTCAAGTTTAAAAAGCAGTAACTTCTGGAGGTGTTTTTTAAGACCTGCTGAATAAGGGTGTGCAATCTGCAAGAAGCCAAACGCGTGATCCAGCGTATTTGAATCTCAACAGCAGTTAAGTGAGCACCAGGACTATGCCCAGACACGAAGCTTTCAGGCTAATGAGTGCCTTAGCAGGCAGGTGGATTTCTGTTTGAGGCTGTTGTGTGTTTGAACTTCATACCATTTAGTTCTTGCTATAACTGCAAACAGGAATTAAGACTCAGGTGTGAAATTAAGTAATTATGGCAGCATTATTTAAATGTAGACATGGGTTTAACATTTGGATGAGACAGATTGTTGGGCTTTGCTTCAGAGTTGTTAGGCTCTCGTGTTAGTGATTGAGAGAACTGAAGGCATTTTGAGTTGTGTGCAGGGGAACAGTAAAATGATGAAATTGGGGCTTGACAGATGCATTGCGAAAGTCAGCAGTCAGCTTGCTTTGGCATAATATTTGCCATCGGTGTAGGACTGAGATTAAACTGTCTGTTTAAGCTCTGAAGCACTGAGCTTTGTGTACCTGAAATTTAGGATGGTTAAAACTGTGCTATTTTGTGAACTACAGAAGTGCAAAGGAAAAGTGTACCCGAGGTTTCAGAAGTTAAGTGACTGTCTGGAAAAAAATGGGAGGAGCAGGAGGGATTGTTCCTTGTTGAATTTGCACCAGTAAGAAATTAGGCACACTTATGACATACAAGTAAACATAAGGAGACAAAATTGTCAAAACCTCTCGGCTGCCACTTAATGCCAGGACAACACTGTGGCCTTTTCTGAAGTGTTTTTCTTACTGTAGAGGATGACATATTTTAAAAAAACACTATGGAAGCAAACTTCTAAGCCAATCTTATGAGTGCTAACTGAGAAAGGATTAAATAATTTGGAATAATAAATGCTGCTGAAATCATTGTTGTTTCTGTAGTATGCTTTATGAAAAATATTCTGTATTTCATTATTACAGATTGTGATGAACAATGACTTGTCAAAGGGGGAAACCCCCCCACCACTGAAACCTCTTGTAAAAACAGTGGTTTAAGAGCTAGTGGAGAGAGATGAGTATATGCAAGGGCTTTAAAAGTTTTCCTAATTGCTCTACTAAGCACAGTTATTAATTAACCATTTTCTTGACATTAAATATAATTTATAGTGATTTGAGTACATAAAGCATTTGAGGTTTATATTTCTGTCAGGTGTGAGTGTTTCGCTCAGGTTTGTCTGCTGGGCCTTAAGAGAGCTACATTATTGTGTTTTTCTGGGCTGTTTGGCTTGGGTTTTGTCATCTTTTTTTCCTGCTAGTAAAGTGTGTGGTTTGGGGAAGAACAAAACTAAAAGCTTGAATTCTTCTCTTTCCTATAGGTTCAGGTGCAAGTCCATCCTAAACTTTCCTCCACTGAAGATGCGTTGCAGTATGTGGAGGAGTTAATTCTTCAGTTGTTAAATATGTTGTGTCAAGCTCAACCAAGAAGTTTTCTGGATGTAGAGGTATATAGAACACTTATTACAAATCTTATTACAAATAATTTGAACTACTACATGAAAGCTACTATATTAATCATTTCACAATGCAAAAAGGAAAGCAGTAATTATGTATCTTTATGTAACAGAGCCTTCTGTGTAACACCTGCTCAGTTCCCTAATAGCTTATTTTCCTATCAATTGAATTCGTTGTTCAATGCACAGCAAAACTGTCTGTGAGCTGTATTACTTTTTATTAGATGGCGAGTGTAAATTTTGTATATAAAGCTGACTGGTTCCTTTCTAAAGACCTTTTTCCCCCACACTGATACTGTCTGCACACTACAGCTGCTTAGTCTGAGGCTCTGTGCTGCTTTCTCAGCTTGGTAATTTAGGCTGATATACCCCCTGCTGTCCCAGAAATTAAAACAAAAATAGTTCAGTCACTTTTTCAGGAAGAGTTCAGGAGCACTTCTTTCCTCTATACAGAGACCTTGTCTCTTACCATTGCCTTTTCAAAGGATCTACAACCTCTGCTGCTCGGGAGAGCAGCTTAATGTTTAAGAAGAGAGGTTGAGCTGAGTTTTTCCATCTGAGGAACAAATTAGTGAAGCTGTATCACTGAAGCTTGTAGGACTATGAATCCTTGGTAGCACTTTGTGCTTAACCATGATTTAAAGACTTTGGTGCCAAGCTACAGGCTCTGTGTGCCTGTTGGTTTCCAGTGCTTGGGACCGGGGCCTGTGCCAAGTGACTTCCTCATGTTCTGAAGAAAGTGGACTAATGGCAAATAAAACATCACTGACAAAAAACTCTTTCAAATGTGGCTGTCTTAGAGCTCAAGACTGATGAATTGCATCCTTCCTCTTCCCTTTTGAGCACTGACACCTCCAGTGGTGTTCCAGTGTCCCCTTCAATGGCTGACCTGTTTTGCAACATCATTCTGGTCTGGCATCTCAAGAGACAGGAGCTTTGGAGAAGGTTGTTTAATGCTGTTTTAAACAACACTGACAAAAAACACAACACAGAGTGTTGTATTATGAGTCTTACGGCTCTGAAGACAGAAGAAATACAAGAAATAGAGATGATCAAGCAACCACAATTTACCCCCTTGGTGTTCATGCACAATGATGCTGTCTTTAGTTATATGGTCAATCACATTCATTTTTCCCCTGGGACACCTTCATTGTTCAGTCAACAGACTACACCCTGGTAGGGGTGTGAATTGTTATTAGTGGATCAGACTTTTTTTTTTTTGGTAGGACTTCTGCTTTCCTTTTGCCAAAATGTTATGAGGGGAAAAAAAATGCCTGCACTTTGGAAAGTTGGGTATTACCTTTATAGAATAGTATTCTGTCACTTTTTTTTAGAAAGTTTTTGTTTGTGTACTTTTTCCTGTACCAGCTCTCTGTAAGGGGTCATTAATTTCATCTTCCTCATTTCATGGTTGCTCAAACAGGAGCCGTATTTACGTAAGTGAGCACTTGCAACTGAAACAGTCAGTGGGAACTGTGGTCTGAAAATATAAAATGTGAAGTTATGTGAGAAAATAAATTTCTGGCATCTCTGAATACTAGGGCTACAAAAAAATGGTGAAGCTTTTGAACCTCCAGAGACCTGTGTGTTCCAGCAGCAGAGTTGTTCAGTGCATGGGAGCGTGCAGGTGTCCTTAGACACTCTGACTGCTGGAAGGAGTAAATAAACTGGGCCGTGTCTGGTCCACCTGTAGGCTGAAACTGGTTTAGAAAATGTGGGTGCTGTTGGACATTTTCTTCTCGTGTTGTGTTCGTTGTCATCATCAGAGCAGTTTGTGTCTGTACAGACTGGACCATGTTCTGATCAGTAAAGGTAAAACAGAAAGTTTGTTTTCATTTCATTCAGTGACCATCCTGTGCAGGGAATAAACTGCTGGGAGAAAATGTAGTCAGGTATCTAAACACTGAATTACCAGGCACGTGCACAGGGGGAGCAAACTGTGCCTTCAGTTGCAGCTTAATTCTTAAATTTTGAGCACTAGATAATTCTATAATAATGATACTCTGAAACAACCTTACGAATGTAGTGAGCAGCGTGTACCAAAATGATAACATTTACACATTTTGTATAAGCTTTTATAGTTGAAATACAAATATTAGCAACCATTTCTTTGTTAAGTAATAGAAAACGGTTTGATAACATAGTTCAATTGCTGAGATCATTCAGATGGTGCATTTACCCCTTGGTCATGTTTTTTTGTCTTAAGGATCGTGTTCAAAAAAGTTTCCCCCATCCTATCGATAAGTGGGCAATAGCTGATGCCCAGTCTGCTATTGAGAAGAGAAAACGAAGGAATCCGTTATCTCTTCCGGTAGAAAAAATCCATCCCTTGTTAAAGGTAAGCAGTGATGGAATCTTCCTTTCAGAATCCAATTAGAGGGCAACCCCTTTGTTTCGTGTAATGTCTGTGTGCTGCCTGAACTGTGAACTAGAAGAATTAAGAATATCTGTGTTTGTTTCATAGTTCTAAGCATTCCAGTTAATGGAGTATATTTATTTTTCAGTTAAAAATCACTCAGTTCTCTTTTGGACAAACAAGGCCAAGAACCCATTGCATAAGTTTGATTGTTCATGTTTCATTTTGCATGACTAAGAAAACACTCAAGAAACTCATGGAAATAGCCTTAAATGTTTAAGTGAGGTTTTCGGGACAGTTAGTTGGCTCTTGGCACTTCCACATTTAATAGAGCTGTATCTCCAATGGCACAGTTTCTTCTCTAGGCCTACACACTTCTGTGTTTCTATTCCTGAAACAGGCTGTGGATATATGGTGAATCTTTACTGAGCAGGGTTGTAAGCGTACTTACTGGTTGGAGTTGTAATCTACAGTGTCTGTTCCATCAACGCACTAACGGCGGAATGCTTTTTTGTTTTCTTTTTTTTTTTTCCTTTTCAGGAAGTTCTAGGCTACAAAATTGACCACCAAGTGTCTGTTTACATAGTAGCAGTATTAGAATACATTTCTGCAGACATCTTAAAACTGGTTGGGAATTATGTGCGGAATATAAGACATTATGAGATTACAAAACAAGATATTAAAGTAGCAATGTGTGCTGATAAGGTAAGCCCAACTCTGGTTTGTCATGTTAACAAACAACTAAAGCTGTAGTTTGAGAGGACAATGTCTTTTCCTTAGTGAGTACATGGAATGTTGTACTTTTGAAAGAAGAAATTAGTGTCATAAAATATGGTTCCCGTGGCAGAACAAAACTACCAGGAAGCTAATTGAGCTTACAAAGCTCTTATTTGTGCTTTTTAATACTTAAGTCTCTCTTCCTCTTGATTGTACCTGCCTAATGTCAGCAACATGTGAATACTTTAAAAATTACTGTGAAGCAGCACTAACTTAAGACTGTATTGCATGTAAAAAATAGTGTTTCAACGGGTCAAACAAAACCCCCATCTCCTTAGCATCTCAGCCCAGTCTTCCTTAGTAGTGAGACATGGGCCTGATGAATACAGCCTGGAATCTCCTAGCGGTGTGCTAGAACTGTATCTGTGAAGGAAAGTTAGAAATCGGGGGGGGTCTCCTTGAATACTTGGATTATTCCCTGTAATTTCCTACAGTACTGACATTGTAATGTCCCATTCCCGAGAATTAGTTAGGATTCTCGTTTTAACCTGAGTTCCATGTACAGTCACTGACTCCGAAATACGAATCACCTTCTGTTCTTAGAGCTCCAGAAGTCAGGCTTAATGCAAAATATCCTTCATTTTTCTGCTTTTAGAGAGTCGTTGTAATGACTCCTAGCTCACATACCACATTTGGAAGAAATGTTCAGCGATCCACTTTTGTTGAGAACTTTAAGTTATTGATTACTTGTGTTTGGTAAATCTTGCTTGGGTATGAATTTGGGCCTCTGGTAGTCAGAGTGTTTAGAGTTCCTGTTGTCTGTGTAGTTCTGCAGCAGGACTGGTTTCTGAAGCTGGTGCCCGTCCACAAGGGTTCATTTTGAGAAGAGAGCTCAGCAGCTAAGGACAGAAACTGGGCCATGTGCAGTCTCTGGACAGGCCAGTGTTCATTGCAGGTAGATCACAGGGTTCTGAGCATGATCTCATGTGACTTCCTGATAAAGCTAAAGCTGAAAAGCCAAAATGCACACACCTTTTGACTTCAGGTAGTATAGTGTCTTCAGAGACTTAGATTGTGTGCAGCTGATTCAGAGCAATAGAACACAGCTAAATGGTATTGTTTTTGTGTACTTCACCTTTTAAAATTGTAAATTTTAAATTTTAAAATTGTAATTGATTTTAGGACCACGTTCTTGGAGAGATGCCTGGATTGGTCTCAGTGACTGGGAGTCTTCAAAAATTGCCACTGCAAATAATGACTTGCAAATTCATAGCAATGGATATCGGTTTTGTAATGCTCAGCTGATTGCAGAATGATAGTACATAAATCTTACTGCTGATCAGTCTGATTTCATGGGAATAATAGGTTTTCTTTATTGGTAACTCACTGGTCAGTCTTGAAAAGGGGTTCTCACTTTGTGGATTTCCCTCTCTTTGCTGCCTAGGTATTAATGGATATGTTCCATCAAGATGTAGAAGATTTAAGTGCACTAACTTTATCTGATGAAGAACCCTCCACCTCAGGGGAGCAAACCTATTATGACCTAGTGAAGTCATTTATGGCAGAAGTTCGACAATACATAAGGGAACTGAATCTCATTATCAGAGTTTTTAGAGAGCCATATGCCTCCAACTCCAAACTGTTTTCATCTCACGTGAGTATTGTGCAAACCACAAACACAAAAAGCACCTACTATAATATCTATAAATATAGATGGGTACTTCTGGAACTTAACTGTTGTTGAGTTTAATGTATCAGTAGTAGAGAAAGCACTTTTCTTGAGTTCTGAAATGGAAATAGTGAAAGAGCACTTGCAGGTTTTGTAGGACTGTGGAAGAAACCTTCCCATTTACTCATGTTCACTTACAGGCCTGTAATTTTGAGATCTGTCACTGTTCTTTGCCATGTTTGAATAATGTATGTTTTATATATTTATATATATATATTCATTATTTTTAAAAGATGTTTTATGATCTTACGTAAATCACAAAAAAAGTATATTATAAAATGATTGTAAAAGTCTTGTTCTATTTAAGGAAGTCCTTGACTTTCACATCATAACAGAGTAGTTTTGCACGTTTGACTTTTGTGTTGTTTTGTTGCTCTTTGCAGGATGTGGAAAATATATTTAGTCGTATATCCGACATCCATGAACTTAGTGTGAAGTTACTGGGTCATATAGAGGACACTGTTGAAATGACAGATGAAGGTAGTCCTCACCCACTAGTAGGCAGCTGTTTTGAAGATATGGCAGAGGTAAGAGAACAAGGTTGGGGGTTTTGGTTTGGGTTTTTTTTTGCAATTCTTATGTATTTTAATACATGCAATTAGATCTCTGTTCCAGCTGCCTCTGTTCAGTTTGAGATCTTTTCTTCCAACCCCAGTGTGATGAAGGGACTGTCCATTTTTGAGTGCTCTTACCTTTTTAGTCTCTGAATCTCAGCCTTTAGAGTGGCTTTTTAAAGTTTAGAGAGCAGAGGTGAAAAAAGCTCAAGAACACTGATGAGGAGGTTCCTGTAAAACTAGAAGCTGATCAGCCTCTCCTCAGTCCCTGAGAAGATTAGCAAATCTTCCTGGACTTCACATCCAGCCATGTGAAGGACTAGAATGTGGTTGGCAGAAGCCAGCACGGATTTCCAAAGGACAAACTGTACCTGTCCCACTTGATTGCTTTCAGAGAGATGGCTGTGACTGTGGACAAAGGGAAGAGCAGTCAATATCTCTTATCTGAACTAAGCAAGGCCTTCAGCACAGTCTGTCATAGTGTGGGTACAGCCAGCTTGGTGAGATGCAGCCTAGCTGGTTGAGTTGTAGAACATGGGCAGTTGGCTGAACTGTCAGGCTTTTTGAAGGACTGTTATCAGCAGCACAAAGGTCGCCTGGAGGCCAGCGGTTAGCCACATTCCTCATGGTTTGATACTGTTTCATGTCTGTATTGGTGGTGTGGGAGGAGGTCTGTGCCTCGCCTGCTTGGTAGCTGCTGCCAAACAGTGGGGGAACACAGAGGAGGACAGAGCTACTTCTTGTGGGGCCTGACAGGCTGGAGAAATGGACCTATGGGAACCTCCTAGAACTGAGTAAAGGCAAGCATGAAATTCTGCACCTGGGAGCAAACAATCCCATGCAGTGTCTCAGCTGCCTGGCTGAGGAGCAGCACTGCTTGCCAGAGCTGGGAGATCCTCCAGAATCAGATGTGAAGGCTGACCAGCTCCTGGGTTATATTAATGAAAGGAATGTGTAGCTAGCAGTTCTGTGTAGAACTTGAGACCAGTTCTGGTGTACTGTGCCTGGTTTTGGGCTTTCTGGTACAAGATAGGCCTGTAGTGAAGGTTGCCATGATGATGAAGGAGTTGAGGCCCATGATGCACAAGGAGGGTTGAGACTGCTGGATTTGTTGATTCTTGAGAAGGCTGAAGTAGGAGATCTTACTGCTGTCTTCAGTTACCTGAAGAGAAGGTGTGAGAATGGCCGAGGCAGACTCTTCCCAGTTGAGAACTGTGAGATGAGTGAGAGAACATGAGAATGGCAAAGATTAGTTCTGATTAGATACTGGGGGGGCAGGGGGGTGGAAGTTTGCAATGAGAACAGTTGAACATTGGGATAGGCTGCCCAGAGAGGTTTTGGTGCCTCTGTTCTTGGAGTTAGAACTCAACAGGATGAGACCCTGAGCATCCTCAGCCAGCTTGGATGATGGATCTGTCTTTGGCCCTGAGGTGGGCATTGCTTTGAAGAAAGAATTGGACCAGTTGACTTCCAGAGATCTGTTTTAGACTGATTTAATCCATGAGTCTGTGCACATAGAAGTATTGATTCTTCTCTCTAGGTGTTTTGGAAAAAGTATGGAGAAAAGTCTCTCCTATGTAGCATATGTATTTTCTATAAGAAATATGGAAGTTTAGCTGTTAAATCAGTTTTGTGAACTGATGGCATGCAGGCCCATGGCAGGGGCATTGGAGCTAGAAGGTCTTCCAACCCAAGCCATTCTGTGATTATAAAATTATTCTGTATCTCTTTTTAGGAACTAGCATTTGATCCATATGAATCGTATGCACAAGATATTTTGCGACCTGGGTTTCATGATCATTTTCTAAGTCAATTATCAAAGCCAGGAGCAGCATTTTATTTACAGGTAACTTGCCTTTAAATAAGACATGTTGTTGATATTACTATTTTAATTACATTGTATTGTTGCTTCAGTTCATGTATTGTTTTAAGACTGAAACTTATTTTGTTTCTAGTCAATAGGTGAAGGCTTTAAAGAAGCTGTTCAGTATGTTCTACCCCGGCTGCTCCTTGCCCCTGTTTACCACTGTCTTCATTATTTTGAACTGCTAAAAGTAAGAATATTGTGTCAGTCTGATGTGTTTGGTTTTGGTTTTGGTTTTTTCATGGTTCTCGCAGTTAGGTACCAGAGCTTTATGTGCTCAGTTAGCTGTAAAATCTTTTACTAGAATGTGAATAGTAAAACTGCTGTTTTGAGAGATAAGCAGGCTATGTGCTCTGCAGGTGCATGCTATAATTAACAGAATATCAGCTGATAATGATTTCTGTTGAATTATCTATCAATCTAGAAAGCAATAGAGATCTACACACTCATATTCTTGGAATGATTGTTTCAGCAGTGCTGGGAGATGGTGGCACGTGGCTGTGTTACAGAAAATGTCCAAGCCTTTCTCAAGCTGTTGCTTCATAAATGTAAAATCACAGCAATTCCCCTTCAGACTTAATTTTTTTTAAAATAAAAGCTTCAGTGTTCTTGCCGTGCACATCCCATGGGGTTGTAAAGGTGTTCAAAGGGAAAGGTTGGTCAATATTTATACTTGGGCTGTTTGTAATAAGACCTTGCATTGGGTGACAATAACATACAAATATAAACATAATAGCTGCAGAATGTTTTTCTGGGGCACTTATCAGTATTGAATGATGATCTTTAAGGAGTGTAAAGCATTTTGAGGAAAACTTTCCAGTAGAGTCTTCCTTTGGGCTTAACGGAAATTCGTAAGGCATACAGTGTTCCAAGCAACTGCTTATAGAAATACGGATCAGAAGTAAAAAATACAACCAAACCAAAAACTGAAACAGTTTTTAAGAAATCTGTTGTGTTTCCTTGAATGCTTGGTTGGTTGTCTTTGGATAAGCCAGTAGTTCATCTTTGAGCCTAAGTGTCTACAGTTGTAACTCAATTTTTACTGATTTAGATCTACACGTACAAATTTGGCACGTGGCACATCTTGTATAACATGCTTTTTGAAAAATTTTGGAATGTATGCTTGATCTGCTTGTCTCATTCATGGGTTTGGTCTGACTTCAGACATCTTTAAAATATGAAGCACTTCCTTTCATGACAGTCCATTGGAAGGGAGGTTTGACACAGCTTGTTTGCATTTTGTACAATAAAGACCTGCACAGACATAAGGTTTCTCTGCTCACGCTGTTACCACACAGCCTCAAAATGCAGTACTGAAGGCTTTGCATACTCCAGTGTGGACATGGCACTGTATTACCTAATGGACAAAGCATGAAGGATTAATGCTGTCTGACACCCAGGCATCCTGCCTTGCTTCTTGCCACTGGCAATTTTAGGGGGGAAAGGAGAGCATGTGTGCCTATGGAACAGGGAGCAGTTTGTGTTCGCCTTTTTTAGGGCAAATTGGAGTCTAAGCTAAGCTCCCCTCCAGAAGGTTATCAGTCTTTTTGCAACTTAGGACCTCTGCTTTATGAAAAATTCTTCCTTTCACATTCATGCTCTACAGAGACACACACACAGATCCCCTCTACCCTGTGTCAGTCTGCCATTGTTGGGCTGGATTTTATTCCGTATGTGATAATAACCTCCCAGGTTTTCTTCCCACCGCGTTGCTCACGTCACATTTTAGTTGGACACTTGTCACTGCACTCTGTCAGCACACACATATAATGTACACAAATGGGCAGTGGTGGATAATAGGTGCACATGAGGAGAGGTGCTGTCTCTCGTGGCAGCATCTTCAGCTGTCAATGAGTACACCAATGTGCACTCAGCGTATGAATCCCTGCCTCAGTTAGTCTTTGCTAGCAGTAACGTTTTCTTCCTTATATCTGGAATCTTTGAACAGATTCCAGCTTGATTTTTGTCTGCCACAGAAGGATGTTGGTGCAATTATTTAGCCATGTCGTCCTGACAGTTCCACTGATACAAGATTGTATTGAATTCTCTTGTATGGTAAGAGGCCTGATTTAGTGATTGCACTCATGTCTATGAATAATCAGGTTAAAAGTGCTATGAAAAAGGACCTCTGGTTATGAAGAGACAAAATGTTGGCAAAGTAGTATGTGGAAAAAAAATTTGATTTCTGTTGAATATAGATATACTTAAGGATAACGAGGTTAGCATTTGTCTTTGAGCTGTGTTGTATAATGTTGCATATTGTGAAGTAATCTATTTAAAATGCATTTCAGTTACCTTCTAACTATGCAGACTACCAAAAAAAAGTAAATTTCTATTCACTAAAGGTTATCCTATTTAGAAACTAAAGCCCTCCTGAAGTTGGACAGGGCACCAGGAATGCACAAATGCATATTCTATTTTTAGCTGAAGCTTCTTGCTGTTACATTGTTGGGTAATTAGCATAGGAGTGAGCTGTGTTTTCCTTCAACCAGCCTGAAAGTGCCCAAACTTTTATGTAGGAGCTATATAAAATAGCAGCTTCGTGTGAAACTGCACTTTTCTGCAGATGATTAGATAATAAATGAGCTTTTCTAAACCATAGAATCATAACTATGACCTTTAGTAATTGAAGAAAGCGGTTTTCAGAACCATTGAATTGAATTGGGCACTGTTTCAAATGCTGTACATTTGTATGCATGTATGATACTCTTTCATGGGAAAAATAGATACTTTAAAATTCTTTTTTTTCCAAGTAGAAATACTGCAAAGCATATATAGTCTTTGCTTAGATAAAACAGTATATTCTGGGAAACAGGAGAACTTGATAAGTTTTGTGCTTGGCTGGGATTTTTTTAAGCGAAGTGCAGACTTGAGTCCCATGACTTATGAATCATGGTAACCTATCATCTCTTTGCTAATATATTTTAACTGGAATTCTATCTGTAATGTTCTGAAAATCTCAGGATACTTTCATTTCACAACAGCATCTATTATGTTCTCTTTTTTTTTTTTTCCCAAACGTCATTCTTAGATGATAAGTAACTTTTCAGGCTATACTGACTGACAGTTCAGCTCAGGTAGAAATACTCCTCAGTTAATCCTATTCGTCTTCCTCTTTCACCATGCTAATGCTAAAAATAATAATTCTGGTTTGGCAAGGTCTTTCAAGATGATAACCTCTCCTTTTCCGAACCTGGTGGTATTAAATTTGTTACGTGTTGCTGAGGAAGGCACAAGGTAGGAAAATGTTAGTTTGGGACTAGGGTATCTTGAGCTTGATCCCATAAGTTTCTTGCCGTGTGTTGTATTGGGCAGCACATCCCAAAGTATTTTGGGCTCTGTCTTCACTTTGATTCTCAGCCTTGTTTCACGCAGTGCTGTGTTCCAGAGTGTAACAAATTGAGTGGGTTTGGTTTGCAATCCCATCTCTACGTGGTGTAACCCAGCCCAGGGTGGAGAATCAAAGTCTTAATTAGTTGAGCTTTGTCAGTCTGCAAAGCTTTTACAATATCTGCAATTAGAGATCGTTGTCTCACAGCACTGTCTGGACTGTTTGTCTTTAGTACGAGCACTGTGATTAGCAGGTTCTGTTGCTTTCGTCAGTTCTCAAAGTATATTTTAATTACTGTTAAAACCAATAAATCCTGGATTTGAACTAGCTGTGAATTATTTTAAGAAAGTATTCACTTAATGTCAGCCAAAGGTTTTACTTTCTGAAATCACTTTTTCTTCAGTGCTTCTTTCCGAAGACAGTAACTTGTATGCACAATATGAAATAAAATAAAAAGCAGAAGTATTACTGTTTTACATATTCTTTGTATATGTAACTGCAGATGTGGATGACTTCTTACATCCACTAGAGATAATGTGCAGTTCTAGGTCTCTGTGACAGATGAAGGTCTGTCTGCTGAAGGAAGTGTAGCTTGACCAAACTGTTGCTAGTGTGTGATAAGGATTACGAAGTGTATTTGAGCGCTTCTTAGGAGAAAAAGCTGAGGTGATGTAAAATTTGGTTTGAAGTCTAAGAAGAAGTTTCCTAGAATATGACAGTAGAGGAAAAATTTAAGAAACTTCATATTGTTAAGCTAAGAAGACTTGTATTACAACTGGAATGTTGTAAAGGTACAGAAGTCGTGTCATCTGGTAGAAGCTGGAGCTGATACAGCCAGGTTAAATGAGGTTCTGTATTTATTTCTTGCTTGTGGGGTTTCATTGACAACATTTCTATTTCTTTCCTCTTTTAAGTGCTAGTGGGTTTATGCCTTAAGTAAGCTGTGTGTTCATCAGCCAAAAGGGAGAAGTTGATAGGGGAAAATAAAACTTTGTCACACATTTGTGTGTGCGTGTGTGTGCGTACTTTTCCCACAAACTTGGTTATTGTTAATCAAACTAATTGGTCCTTACTGTTTTCTCTAGCTGTGGCACTTGATGTATTTCCTGTGTGTTCGTATCAGATGAATTGTGTCACTTCATTTGTCAGTGATTTATGTCATCTGTTGTACAGTTGTAATGGAGCTGCATGTTTTGCTTTATGGGGGTTTTGTCCTTATAAACAGGATGTATTGGGGCTTTTGAGAAGCAGATGTCTCTTTCCAGGAAATTTTCTAATAATTTCTAATCATCTCTTTTCCTTTCTAAATAGGTACCTCTGAGAATATTTTTTTCTATTATCCCTCTAAAATTGCTCTTCTGGAAAAACTGGATAAAATCTAATAAAAGTGAGCATAAAGTATTCCTTGTGACACTTTGCCTTACAGTCCTCAGTGACACTTGAGCTGTGTCAATCAGTCCTGCTGAACCTGTAATAACAAATGCTGTACTTTGATCCCTTGAGGCAGGAGTAGGATGTCACAGGGCCAGACTTCTTTGGGAAGTCAAATGAAGTATGTCCTGAACTCCAGACTTATGACTTCACTTACGTGTTTAACTGTAGGGTTCCAAAGTCCTGTTTTCCAATCAATTTTCTTGTAACACCTGCATGGCAAATGCTCCATAGTCCTGTGGGAGTTACAAGAGCTGTATTGTAACTGATCTGTTCCCACTTTTCAGTAGCTGCTGTTAGTGATGGTAGAGAGCTCTATAGCTTCCATGGCAGCAGCTTGTGCTGAACACCCAAGGCCAAGCTCCCGTGAAAATGGATGGGTGTTACAAGAACTGACACAAATTTTGATCTTTTTTTTCCCCGCTAAATCCAAGTTTTGACACGATCCATCAAGGATTGAATGTTAAGAAGCTTATTTTGGCTGGGATTTTCAACTCCTAGTTTTTGTAACTGTGGCAGTCATGGTACAGTGTCTGACACACTTGCATTGCTGCGTAATCTTTTAAAAACAGTAATTTATTTCCCTGTCCTCTTCTCCTGCCACCCTCTGTACAAAAGGCAGATCTTTGGAGAGAGGTAGTGCTATGTTTGAGACTTCCATATGCTTGATTGCTTCACTGGAAATACTTCTGAACGTGGAGCTGTGGATTTAGTCCCACTGCCAGCTTTCTCTGTTTCTCTTATAACAGTGGAGGTTTATATTTTCTGTCAATACTTTGAGATATTCAATGGAAACTGATGGAAATATGAAGGAAATAACAAACAAGTGGAACAACAAACTCCATTCATGGTTTCTTCTTGTCACTTGCTTTTTCGTTTCACTTCATTTCACTTGCTGTTTTTTTACTTAGTCACCAAGGTTCCTCTTAAATCAACAGGGTTTTACCCTTGCTTCCCAGAATGATCTCTGAAATTGTGAATTCACCTTATGTAGCATTCAAACATTCATACATTTCCATTCAAAAATTCATACATTTCTGTCCAAACATAGAGGTGTCATCCAGTTTTACTTACAGCCTTACAAAATTTTCTGGCAAAGATCAGACTTGAATTGTGTTGAAGCAGAAAAAGTAGATTTTAATCCACTTTGGAATTACAAAAGAGAAAGGGAAGATATTTTCAAATGGCATTGTCTTTACTTTGATGGAAAATATGGGGGAAGAAAATGGAAGACCTCAATTACAAGTGTGGAAGCACATAGGTAAATATTCTGTGATATTTCAAATACTGATCTAACTAAATGTTATGAACTAAATTATGAGTTTTAAATTTCTAATGTATTCTGCAGGTCTGCTAATAGTGATGAGACAAACCAAAGTGACAGTAAGAAAGAAGAGAGTTTCAGAGCATGAAGGCTCTGGAAGGATCTGTGTGAACTTGTACATTTGTTGCAGAAAGGTAATGATGCTGCTGTGGAGGAGACATCAGCATATGCAAAAAAACCTAAACCCCATATTTCTGAAAAATGCAGAGCAATTGGGTTTTCTGTACTTGGAGAAGTCAAGGCCTCCTGTAGGCAAAGTAGCCTCTCCTTCTCCAAGTACAGAGCAATTGGGTTTTCTGTACTTGGAGAAGTCAAGGCCTCCTGTAGGCAAAGTAGCCTCTCCCATTAATAGATTGTAAAACGCATAAATGGCTGCTAGTAGCCTACAAAAAGTCTGAATGTTTAGGAAATAGTTTTGTGAGAACGTCAGAGAAGGCATTTTGAAAGAAAAGGCTTTGTTTTTCTATCCCTTCCTTGGTGAAGGAGATGCTGAGTGTGTAAACTAACATTGATCACGTACATTAATCCCTTCCCAGCTGCAGAAACCAAGAGCAAAATTGCAGAAACTGAGACCAAAATTGCCCCTCTTCCTGCTGAGCAGACACCAGGTGAAACACTTAGCAGGGTGCAGTAGCTCTTGGGCAAATCTGGAATATGGTCTCCTGACAGGCTGTACCCCTTTATGGGAATGCTAATGGCAAACTGGCCACATAAGAAACCTGTTGCAGAAAACTTGGAACTGCTGAATTGATCAAACATCAGCTGACAGATTTGTGTAGTATCTATTTTTGAATGGGTCTTCCTGACTTTTCCTCAGTGTCCATCCTGATTTGCAAAATGACACTTCAGAGTAGTGTAATTGAATTCTGAAACAGAATTATTTTAATTTCACACATACACACACACACACACACACACACACACACACTCCTTCCCATATAAGAACACTCACGTTGAGTAGTCAAAGTAGCAATTCCTTAAATTCACATGTTTCTTTAGCCCAAATGTTTTTATGTTTTTGGGCTCAGATGATGTTTGATGTACTTGAATTTTCAACGTATATTTAGGATCTATTTTATGTCACATAGTAAAGAGGTGAAAGAACAAGTCTTGTATTAGAAGTTGAAATGGTTCTTGTTTTCCTCTGTTTTAATGCTTTACTTGTCCAGTATGCTTCCCTATGGGTTGATCATATTTTATATTGTGAGTTAAACTTAATGTGAAATAAAAGATGAGGACTTTTTAGCTTCTGTGTCTTTTAAAATGTACTTCCAAGACAATGCTGAAGGCTTTTTGTAACTAATTATCTGATGTCTGGGGTGTGATATTTGACATGTGCAATTTTATGTAACTTTTAAAAATTAAACTGAGAATGCATAGTTAAACTTTGAGTGGAGAAAAGGTTTTTATCATTGCTTCAGTAAGATATTAAGTTCTGTTCCACTGTCAATGCAACTAACACTCCTGCTGTAATGTAGATCTAAATAAACAGGTAACAGATATGAATATTTTTACTGCACTGTGCTCAAGATTGTCTGAGTTTATCTGAAAACAAAATGACACTTCAAATTTCAGTGCATTGAAGCTGTGTGTGTATGTTCAGGAATATGGCATGTGGAGTTTCCTTCAAGGTTTGGGTGTGAGGTGCTTTTTATTCTGCTAGCATTTTCCAAAAGTGCATAATGTTCCCTGAAGTTGTCCCCATTTACTGTCTCAGATGATTTCCTGATGCTTTCTAAAGATTAAAGTTTCTAGATATGAGAACACTTTCTTTTGTCCCCACTACACTGCTGCTTTGGGCTGGGTTTTTTATTATTTGTTGGAATTACAAAAAGTCAGAGAGTGCTCTAAGGTATCTCTATGCTATTGAGCCACCTTCCAGGATTGTTTCATGGCAAAGTGTCAGCAGACCTGCCTGCCTTTGTCAGAGAAGAAACCCTGTAGGTTTTTACTCTTGATTACAAAATAGCTCTGTCTTCTGTGTATTGAAGCTGTGGTCTCGATTCCCAGAGGAATTGGGGAACTTGCAGTTCACAAATTTCAGTGGTTAGACTTAAAATAATCATCTAGGAAGACAGAAGTTTAGGTCATGATGCAAACTCTTAAGTACAATACTTTGTATCCATCGTGACACCTGCTGGTATGGTTATATCTGCATGTTCTTGTGTATTTTCTATCACTGCATTGCCAGAGAGATGCTTCTCTGACAGTGTAAGAGGTCGACTACCATAGTCTGTGCACTGCATGAGAAGGATTTCTTTTCTCTTTGGAATTTATAGATGTCTAATCCTTGCATTGTGCAACAGGTAAAACAAAATACCTTGTCTTCCATGTCTTGATATCTCTCCAAAACTTGTGGCCTAGAATGTAGAGTGCTTTCTTTTCATTTGAGGCTTCCCTAGCAGTCTATTTTCCAAGTTCATTTTCCTTGAATGAACAGGGTCCTGTGCCTGTAGTATTGTGAATCACGTGAACTATAAGCCAGTATCTTCTCATAAGATCGTTAAAACCCACAATCTCTATAATACCACTGATGATCAGAAGTCTGCACTTCCTTCACATAATATTATAATATTCTTTATAGTATATCATGCACTTTCTGTTAAAAAAAACCAGAAAACCAACAAACAATCTCAAAACAAACAAGAACCCCACCACCACTTACTTAGCATCTCCCTGGTTTCTTCATTAGGGGGCACTGCACAGCTATGGAAGAATGAGTGGGATTTGCAGAGAAACTTTCTGGGTGCTTTCCAGTGATGCCATTTTACTTTCCACCTTTTCCAGACTGTTCTAGGGCAGTGTAAGAGGAAACCATTGCTGTAATTTACACTGAGTTCTGACCAAGTCTGTTTTTGGTAATTGTACAGTACCATGCTGGAATATAAGCTTCCAAATTCCTGTGTCCAGAGAAGAGTCTTCATAATAGTTCAGAGTGCTGCCTGATTTGCTGTTTGTGTTGGTGTTACACAGAAGATGACACACATTTCTGCACAGCACTTTCTCAGTGTTAAACCTGGAGCATAATTACACTCATTGGATTTTGATTCAGTTTCTGTTTACCATTGGAAATAGGATTACTCCCAATGGATCCTGATGGGAAAGTATTAACTGCTTTCTCTATATGCAGATATGTATTTTGCTTTGGGACATGGATGAATACCAGCATTTTTGCAACTGGGTAGAGGTTGCTGTAAAAAGCAATATAGGAACAGAATGCTTTGCAGTCATGAATGTTAATCTATACTAGTTTGTTTCTAAAGAGAATGTACAGAATATTGTAGGACCTAATAAGGCTTATGTTCAAGGAGACTAGGCTAAAACAATCTCTTCCACTGTTGAAGAGTAGCAACCCAGAAATTATAGGAAATCCAGCCAGACTATTTTGATGGAGGTTTGTAAAAAGGCAGCACACAAGGCAAAGAGCTTTCTCTGAGCGCTTGTGCAGGAAAGATGCAAAATCTTAGAGGTAGTTACTGGTCTTTCAAAACTTTCTTTCAAGACTTCTGCCAGTGATGCTGTACCTGCCTCGTTGGTCTGAAATCCTCTCTGGACCCAGATCTGCAAAACTGAAGCAAAGGGGTGATGATACATCTACTAAATCTAGAGAGTAGAGGAATATGAAGAGGGTAGTCTGTTCCTTCTTGGAATGATGTCTTCTCCCCAGGATCTTTTGGGAAGTAGTGCTTGTTGCGGTGCCTTCTCAGACTTCATTCAGTGGTTGTTACATGAGCAGACTCTCACACCTAATGCTGCTTTGGTTGAGAGTACGACAGATGACACTGCATGAACCAAAGCTGCCTAGAATAAACTTTGTGGTCATCCTTATGGCTGAAAACACAAATGAAGTAGTCTTTGGCATTGACAGCTGTTGCACTGAATGATTAACTCTAGTTAGGGAAAAAATTAATGCTGTTCTCTGACCCATTTAAATATCAAACATGACTGTGTTGTACTCTGTTGGACTTGGGAGGACAATACTTGTATTTCACACTGGAATCAAACAGCACAATTGTACTTTTTCCAAGGGTGTCTCATTCTGGTTCGTGCCGGGCTTTGCTTCATTTCTACTACCAAAACAAATCCTTCAATTGTGTGGATCTAATCCTTGGTGTGTTATAGTCTAAAAAGCTTGCTGTTAGTAATTCTGCATAAGATATTTCAGTTTTACATCTAAGCCACAGCTTAGTCACCTATTTTTTCACTCATGTGAAACATTTTAATACTTAAATGAACATTTGAGATGAAAATCTTCAATTTAAGCAATCTCAAACATGGCAGATCTTGTTTTATAAAATTTACCCATCATAACGGTGGTTTGGCACTGAATATCACTGTTAACCCTTCTCGTCCAGTTTTAGTTTAGCTTTTCGATTCAAAATTCACTGTGGCTCTGGGCAGCTTCAGCTGTGTTGGCTCTGCAGTTGTGCTGGAGGTTGGCTGAGATAATCTCCAAGATCCCCTTCAACCTGATTTATTAATTAGACTGTTATTAGTGAGATGAGAGCCTTTGTAATCTTCTGTTTTTAAATGTGGTGAAGGAATTTTGCTTAGCTTTGGGTCCAGCTTGCCTGTTCCAGGATGGTTGTATGTGTTACAAACATGCAGACTGATTTGATCTTGTCCTGTAGTATGGTGTGTGTGGGCATCTCCTTCCTTGCTTGCTCTTCTTAAGATTTGACACCTGAGGGGGGTTCCATTGAGGAGCTGTAAGGCAAATCCAACCAGTTTGAGATAAATACTGCGTGTCTGAGGGTGTTTGTATCTTGGGAGCCTTAGTGACTGTGCCATATTTTACTGAGATTAAGCTCTTAGCAGAGGGTTGTCTCTCACCCGTGTCAGTAACACACCTGGTTATTACCATTAACTTTTATAACAAGCAGGAGCATGGAAAATCAGCAGATGGTTAGATTTCTTCTTCCTGGGTCAAACTTCTGGATTTGCACACACCAAAGTGCTTGTAACACTTCCTGTCTTTGACTTTCGATGTTCACAGCAATTGGAAGAGAAAAGTGAGGATGAAGAGGATAAGGAGTGCTTGAAGCAAGCAATAACTGCCCTGCTAAATCTTCAAAGCAGTATGGAACGGATATGCTCCAAAAGCCTTGCAAAACGAAGGCTTAGGTAAACGTTTCCGGTTTTTCTGCTCTCTGCTCTTAATGCTTTGCTATAAATCCAGGGCTCCAGGTTTCCTCTTTTAGTAAACAATGAACAAAATAGTTTGTGACAAGCCTGCTTTTTCAGAGGAAGTGACATCAAAGCCAAGATAATTTGTTATTGTTTTAAAACAGTTCTAATTTCTATGTGTCCTTGCAAACTGGTAGTTGAGACGTTCTGAGAATTCACTGGTAAGTAGAAAGTTACAGCATTCGTGGGTTAATTGTGCTCAGATAATAAATATCCACCTAAAAATATTCCAGAAGTACCTTTCTGTGTGGTTAGAAGGGAATGTTCTTGAATTTGAAACTACTCTTAAAATTGTTTCAATATTTTCTTTGCCAGACAAGTTTTGTGCTGACAAGGGTAATCTTGAATATGAATGCATTTAACAGCTTATTTTTTTGTTAATGTACTTGTTTCAAATTAATGCAATCTAAAATTGTTCTGTTGGTTATGGAAGTCTTAGCTTGTTGGGCTAAGAAGCACTGACAGCTTTGCCTGCCTCTGGTTGCTTGTGTTTAGGTAAAACATCTATTACTGAAGTTAAGTAGAAAATTTGTCAGAGGAGATACTTTAGTCAAGCCTTTGCAGTGGTGCTGATATTGAGTGATAAAAATGGCATTCTCGGTGGAATCCTCACTTCTCAGAATGGTGATCTGGTGTTTTTGTGTTAGTGGTGGTTGTGTTTTTTAAATGCATGTGTACTAATAGGCTGCTTTTCTCCCATCCTCCACTGAAGTGAATCCGCATGCCGGTTCTATACTCAGCAGATGAAGGGGAAGCAGCTAGCAATTAAGAAAATGAATGAAATCCAGAAAAATATTGATGGTTGGGAGGGTAAAGACATTGGACAGTGCTGTAACGAGTTCATCATGGAAGGAACACTCACACGTGTAGGAGCAAAGCACGAGAGACACATATTCCTGTTTGATGGCCTGATGATTTGCTGTAAGTCAAATCATGGCCAGCCAAGACTTCCTGGTGCTAGCAATGCAGAATATCGACTCAAGGAGAAGTTCTTCATGCGAAAGGTACAAATCAATGATAAAGATGACACTAATGAGTATAGACATGCTTTTGAAATCATCTTAAAAGATGAGAACAGTGTTATTTTTGCTGCTAAATCAGCTGAAGAGAAAAACAACTGGATGGCAGCATTGATATCTTTGCAATATAGAAGCACGCTGGAAAGGATGTTGGATGTAACAATGTTGCAGGAAGAAAAAGAGGAGCAGATGAGATTTCCAAATCCTGAGCTTTATAGATTTGCAGAACCCGACTCTGAAGAGAATATTGTGTTTGAAGAAAACATGCAGCCCAAATCTGGAATCCCCATCATCAAGGCAGGAACTGTTGTGAAGCTCATCGAGAGGCTGACTTACCACATGTATGCAGGTGAGGCACTTGGTTTGTGCAGCCAGTGCTCAAGGTAGTAACTCGTTCATGCTTCTCTTCCTGTGTTAAATACATGCAGCAAAATACATAGAGTGAGCAAAAAGTGAATGTGCTTGGCAGTGAACATGGGATATTCCATGTGCGTAAGGCTGTTCTCATGCAAGGGAGGGGGGTGGGGGCCTGCAGCAGTTGAGCTCCAGACAATACTTTTTCCTTTGTGCTCCAAGCTACAAAAACTGCCTTCCCTCCAGACTTCTGAAGCTGGGTGACACAGGAAGGGCCAGCACTGTGGGAGAGAATTATGGACCCAGTGTTTTCAGTTCAGGGTTGTACTCTGTCAGCTGTTACCTGTGACCATGCTGGCGTGTCATGGAAAGACCAGTATCAGCCTGATCAGTGCAGTCACTTGCATACTTTGGCCTCAGAACTTTGCCTTTATCAGAACTTCAGTGAGGATTTGATTTAAGGGCTTTTGATTTAGGGTTTCTGTTTGTGTTGAAGACACATTAAAGACATTTATGTGGTTATCCAGGCTGACCTCAGTGTGTGGGGTTTTTCTTGATAGCAGCCCAGGATTTTCATAAGCTGTGCTGCAAAGCGTGGGCTTGTCTTTGGGTTTTGTTTTGTTGGGTTTTTTTTCTGATTTTATCTGTATGTCAGTTATTCTGAAACTTCATGCATCTTGGTATTAGTGCTTTTCATATTCAATGTTTTCTTTTTTTCCTTCCTTTTTATACTCATAATTGTTGTAGATTGTTCTTCTGCAGCTCAGTCATAGATACCCTGCATAGATCAGGCATATTTGTTTGAAAGAAGTGAGGAGTAAGCAGAATATAATTTCTGTAGTTCAGTACTCTGATTACTTTTTAAAATACTTGTAGTTACATCTCTTTGCTCCCTTACTTTTCTTGCTCTTCTTTTAATTTCCTTGAATTTTCAAGAAAGTTTGCTAGAAAGAAAATTTCACTAACATTTACTAGAAAGCCAAATGCTGGCAGTTTTTACCTGAGCAGCTTTGTACCCATCTTCATTTTCTTGTAACTTTATAAACTTCTGGCTCTTGGCTTTGAATTTTATAGGCATGATTTGTGACATGATTTTATGGTCTTGAAAGTTAAAATGAAACAACTTAGCCTTAGAGAAAGGAAGACACTTTCCTATTATTATTATTAAATCTAGCATTTTCTTTGCCAAAGAATTAGTAAAAAACTATTGTATGAGAAAAGTGAGAATATGGGTACCTAGAGATGGCCTGAAAGACTTTGACCAAAAGGATAAAAAGGGGTTGGTTGTCTTGTAATGATTTAGCCTGCCTTTGTAGCCTTAGAGATTTTAGTGGACCTGATGCTGCATTGCTACATTGTCCATAATTTCTCAACTCTCTTACCTTCTATACTTTCTGTTTTATAATTGGTTATCTGTGAGGAAAAACATCATTGTTCTTACCATTCTGTGCAGTCTTTTCCAGGGCAGCAAAGAAATAAGAGATAGAGTGACTCAACCAAAAATGCTCTGTTGTGCAGGAAACGTGGTCCATTTGTGATGTAAATCATTCGGGGTTTTGTTGCATCTTGTGGGATGCAGTGAGTAGGGCAGCACCTCTCCAGAGTAACAGGTTAGCTCTTTCACACATGTATCAGCTGAGTTCAAGGCTTCTCCTTTGCTTGGACACCTGGGAAGATGAGTGCTGTGGTGATATGTCACCAAACAGCTACAGACTGTAGAAATGCTTTTCTTGCCCCACACAAGATTGTGTAGGTGTAATGTTAATCTTAAAAGTCTTTATTGGCTTTATGTTCAGATTCCAGAACAACAAGCCTTTACTCTTCTGAGGCAATTTTTCTGAAATTCAGTGTGACTGGTTATGGCAGCCCTTGATCTGACAGTCTAAAGACAGTATTTACTACAGCTGTGACTTTCTCTAGGTTTTTGTCTTTGTAGGTTAAGTGGTGTAAGGAGTACAAAGATACACTTGCAGAGGTCATATGAATATGACAGCAGTGTAGTTAGTTGCTGTAGTCAAATCAGGTCTCAATTTTTTTGGTCAAATGTGAAGATCCACAGTCCATCTCATTTGTAGATATGGGTGTTGGACCTTTTATTTTTCATCCCTCACCCCCCTGACAATGCACAAACCATTTTATCAGCCAAAATTTCTTTACAATGCTGTGGAACAGGGACAGCTCTAAGGAAACAATTCTGCTGGGGTGGGAGGCATCCAACCACTGCAGTAGCTCAGACAGGCAGACAGCCCTGATGGCCACCTGGTCACAGGGTGAGACTGTCCAAACTATCCTGTGGTGAAGAAGCAAAACAGGGAGAAATCTCTGCAAAAGCAGCTTTCCATGTGTTTTTACATGAGAGAAACTGCCCTGCAATTAGAAGTTCAGGTTCTGACCCTATTTGCGTATTCTGGTGGATTTTCCTTGTTTTAATGTGTTTCTGCATTCATTATCTCCTCGTGCCTGATTCTTGTTTAAGAGCAGCTGGGTTAGGTGGTACCAAGATTTTAAAGTCATGGCTTTTTTTTTTTTTATCTATAGGGCAGCACTCTTCTATTTTTAAAGCTTTGATATGTTAAGAGTGCTTGTGCGTCATCGTAGTGTCCGTTTCCTTTCTTAAGGAATTCAAGGGTGATTATTTATAAATCCTCATAGAACAGTTATTGTTCTTTTTTAGCTTTCAAATTGGCTGCATTGAAGAGAGAATTATCACATGAGCAGACATCCTGGCTAACTGGTGTTGTCTGTATTTTTTTAACACTTACTCATATATTGTACACTATTTTGAGTCACAGTCGTTGCTAGTAAGATAACAAAGTTAGATTTGATTTTCTGATCTACTTGGTTTGAAATTCAATATGTATTGTGGATTTATATGCCGACCCTACCTGTAAATAACAATAGCTATGATTCAGAGCTTGCAGTGATCTGAACATGTTAATTGCTATGGAAGCTCTTTTTTTCATGTAGACAAAATCTCTTATTTAGAGTAGATGCTGTGTACAGATTGCAAGCGGTGAAGGGTTCTTTAGCACAGCAGAAATTGTGTCTTTTCATGATGATGATGTCAACAGGGATGACCTTCTTTGTGGAAAAAGTATTGGAGTTCTGCCTTTGAAAATAATTTTTGACTGTACAGTTTCAAGGACTGATGGGAGAGGGTTATGATTAGAAAAATGGAGTAATGAAGGACATGAGAGAAGCAGAATACCCAATTGTTTAAGGAATGAGAATTATCATGCAACAAAATTGCAAGGAAATGCTGTGTTACAGGGCACAGTTAAGGTATGCAACACATCACAGTAAACTGTTGCCCCAATGAACAACTCAGTGGGATCTAAGAAAAGTAGAATGTTCATTCAAATAGACAAGATGCTGGTAAAGAGTTAAGGAGGATTTTAAAGCAGCTCTTGAAAGTCCATATTCCGGGAAACAAATTCAGTAGAGCATTAGGTCAAATAATGCTGCCTTTTTATCCTACATGTTACAGCCTACAAGAATTCTTGCTTCAAGTCCTGTGAGCTCCTCTTCAACCACTCTGTGTTAGGACAATTACCTTCTGGGGTTTGGTTTTCAAATCTGGATATGGATATAATGCAAAGCTCTTGCAATCTGCTCATTAATTCTGTTCAGTGATAACAGTGTTAACTTTGTTTCTAGTCAGCTCTGTGCAGTGCCAGTGAGCTGTCACTGCATTTCCTCATATTTGAAAACAAATGGCTTTGCTTTTGTAATTATGGGAGGCACTTTAGTTTTCTGTTTTGAATACTTGATTGTTTTTAAGACACATTTTTGTATTTTAAATGAATTGATATGTAATTAGTCAATTTAAATGAAATCAGTTTATTTTCTTGAAGTGAAATTAATGTAACCTCTAACATAGCTGTCAGATGAAAAAATATCAAGGCTGCCTTAACCATGAGTGGCTATCAGTTGTGCTAGTTTAGGGGAATATCTCCACTGGAAGAGGCCATTTCTACCCAATGCAAAGTTACTTGATGTTTTTTTTGAGTTCTCGTGTCCCGATCACTGTCAGAACCAAAGCTGTTTACTCATAAGTAAAATCATCTATTCATTAATTTCAAAGTTGCTGGAAAAGAATCCTGTCTTTTAACAGTTGAAGCGGGGGGGAAAAGTAGTTGTTGTGAACCTTCAACAGAATGAAAGTTGTTTTTAAGTTCTGTTTTATTGCTGTTTTAGGAGGTTTTGAATTGTTTTGGTTTACATCATCTGCTCTGTAAATTGATAGGGTGACATCCTTAATTTTAAAGGATAATTGAAGTTATTGTAAAGGAAAAAAAAAAATCAGGTAATTGCTGACATAAGTGTAAAATTATTCTTTGTCTTAGATCCCAACTTTGTTCGGACTTTTCTCACAACATATAGATCCTTCTGTAGACCTCAAGAGTTGCTGAGTTTGCTAATAGAAAGGTATGCCACTGTTAAAAGTACTGTTCTTATGAAGTGCATTTTTTAAAATTTTTACTTGGAGTGTGTAAGATTCTGGCTTTCCAGTTGGTTTTGAGTCGCTTCAAACACCTTTTAAAAAGTTGTCCAATTCAAGGATTGCCAGTAAAATGTACAAGTTTATGTCCAGAAGCTTGTGCCCTAGACTGGTGTAACAGAGGCCTAGTGCTTACACCCGTCTTCTGTGCTAGATTTGAAATTCCAGAGCCTGAGCCAACGGAAGCCGACCGTATTGCCATGGAGAACGGAGACCAACCCCTTAGTGCGGAGCTGAAAAGGTTCAGGAAGGAGTACATTCAGCCCGTGCAGCTCCGGTGAGTGCGGCATCCCTGAGAGCCACTCTGAATTCCTTCTGAAGCGCCGCCTTTTTGGCTGCCCTGGCTCTTCGTGGTGCCGGTGGCCTTCGTTGCAGCTGCTTTGATAGGGACCACAGACTGAGGTGTGGAGTGTTCACCTGCTCTTTGCTTTCACAGAGTGCTGAATGTGTGTCGGCACTGGGTAGAGCACCACTTCTATGACTTTGAAAGAGATGCTGATCTTCTGAAACGTTTGGAGGAGTTCATTGGCACAGTAAGAGGTATTTACAGTTTCTTACGTGCTGACATTTATCCTAAAGCAGGCCTTTTCAAAAATATGGAATGTGATCAATTTTGCTTTCAGGAAAAACAGGACTGACTGCTTATTAAATACTTCATAAAGAGCATGAAATAAACTTTCATTAAGCACACACACTGTTATTCAAAATCTGGCTCCTGTTCAGAATAATGATTGTTATTTACATAAATTATGAGTGTTGTCGTAGAGGGACTGAAATAATGAAAAATAATAAGAACTGAGTAATGATCAGGACAGAATAATTACTTTGACTGTCATTTTAAACTTTACACAGGGGTAATTTTTGTAAAAGTTGGATGGTGGAAACCATTATTTCTTTGAAACAAGAGTTTCCAGCTACTTCACAGTGCGTATTAGAACTGTAGGACACCTTGCAGTTGTGATTGTACAGACTTTTCCTGTTTCCTTTTAAATAAAATCAAGACAGATACAGGAGGAATTAGTCGGAAAATACTGTTTCAGAGAAGTACTTAGTGGTTATTTAGCCATTAAAAAGAGGGGAGAATGAGCCAGCTAATTCAATGGGTGTTACTGGTAAATTTTCAGTGGACTGAAATTCTTATGGTACAGAACTGAAAAGGCATTTGGCCTTTTCTCAGCTTTGGTGGTAAATGCAGTACAGGAAGAAGCTTCTCCCTGTTTGTTATTTTGACTTTCTAGGTTATCTGAGGTAATCATGTGCTCTTGCCCAAACTATGAAGTTCAGGGTGTTTGCAGAAGTGCATTTTGGGCAAAAGAAGATTTGTTCCCAAAAACTCACTGTAAACTCAGGAAAGAAAGAAAAGCAGCTGAATCAGAGCAGGAGTCTAATTTGGGTGTTTCCAGTTTGTGCTTGGGCAAAGTTGTGGTCAGCATTGGCTGTTGAGGAAATCTTTCTATCTTGGAATACTTCTGCACTTGTGTGAGAGCGCCAATCCTAAAGAATGTATGATTGCTTTAATTTAGTAGGTTTTGGGGTTAAATCCAAAGATTTCTCAATTATACTGATGTCTTAGGAAAAACAGTACTAACTAAACAGTAATTTTCTGTGTGTGCCAGGCAAAGCCATGAAGAAGTGGGTCGAATCCATCACAAAGATAATCAACAGGAAAAAGCAGGCACAAGCCATTGGGCCGAGCCACAACATCACTTTTGAGAGCCCCCCTCCAGCAATTGAGTGGCACATAAGCAAACCAGGCCACACAGAGACTTTTGACTTGCTCACTTTGCATCCCATAGAAATTGCTCGGCAGCTCACTTTACTGGAGTCAGATTTTTACAGGTAACTTTCCTCCCCTGAGAAACACGTGGCACAAATCAAAATATTCTCCAGCAGGATCTTGTTTCTGGGGACCTCTGATGTGAAGCCCCACAGAACTCAAGGGACTTTATCAGTGGTGTGTATTAATTACTATTTCTGCAGAAAAAGCCCTCTTAAATGAAATATTTGTTTTACCCTCCCCAAGTTAATGTGCAGTGTGTGTGGCTGTTGCATACTGTTAATTGTATTGTGCTCTGGCTTTCTCTTGGTATTTTCTGAGTTGAGCAGCCTTTGAGAAGTAGGAACAATTATTAAATCAGTTTTCTTCACATCCTGGTTTGTGAAGAAAATTAAGGGCTGTGTTAGATCTCATCAGCTGTCTGTAAGAAATTGTTCAGGCATTGGAAGCTCACATCTTATTATGATGAATGAGTTGAAGATTTCATTCTTCATGTAGATGAACAGAGGTGGTTAAGAGTCACATAGATTAAGAAATATCTGCAGTCTAAAAGAGAAGCATAGAAATATCAGTCATTTAGTCATGAGGGGAGCCTAACATTATAGAAGTGATACCTGAAGAATTTATTTCTAAATAGGAATTCCAAATTCAATGAAAAACAAGAGGATTTGGAAAAATAATATCTTCTTTCCTGCCTGTAATTACATTTTTTGATAAAACAACTACTTTTCCAGAGCTGTGCAGCCATCTGAACTAGTTGGAAGTGTGTGGACGAAGGAAGATAAAGAAATTAATTCTCCCAATCTTCTCAAAATGATAAGGCATACAACTAACCTAACTTTATGGTTTGAAAAGTAAGTGACTTTCCTGAATCTGCACCTACTCCATATCTGAACATTTACAGTCCATCCACAAGTATCCTGTGAAAAATTCTGTTCTGGGACAATTCCTGTTTTGGTGTTTAGATGCTAAAACTGGTCCCTGTGAGAATTTTAACATAATGGTCTCCAGCTTTTTATTCTTAGAATATTTTCAAATCTCTAAGACATTTTCAGAACTATCTCAAGTAATTTGATAAAATCGTATTTGTTTGTGTTACAACTTAATATCTGATTTTGGAAACCTCATCAGCGCTTTAATACAAACCCCAATGTTCTTGTGTATTTAGATGCATTGTAGAAACAGAAAACCTAGAGGAAAGAGTAATTGTAGTGAGCCGGATAATTGAGATCCTGCAAGTTTTTCAAGAGCTAAACAACTTTAATGGTGTCCTTGAGATTGTCAGTGCTATGAACTCCGCAGCAGTTTATAGGTTGGATCACACGTTTGAGGTACAGTGAAACGTTTTCCACTTTTGCTATAGCAGTGTAATGCAGGGTACCTTGGCTGCACTGCAAGCCTGTCTTGTCAGTAAGCATGTGCTTCCAAGGAGCGAGGAAAGTAAATCCCCCAAGAAATTATTCAATCAATCAATCAGGGTGTCATAGAGAGGGTTTTTTCCTTGGTTTCAGAAGCAAGAAATCCATCCCCACTTAAGAAAGGCATCTCAGGATGGTGGGGCACTGTCCTCGTGGTCCCTGATTCAAATACCAGTGGGAGACCATTACTCTCAGTGTTGTTGCTGGGCCATGCCTTTACCTTCTCTTTCCAAACAACCTGTTTGATCTCTCTTTTAAGCAAATTCCAAGTCGCCAGAAGAAGATCTTAGAAGAAGCTTATGAGCTGAGTGAGGACCATTATAAGAAATACTTGGCAAAACTCAGGTCCATTAATCCTCCTTGTGTGCCTTTTTTTGGTGAGTACGTTTGGTTTGGATGAGCTGTGTCCCACATTAACGTTTGGAAAGTATTGAGCTAAGGTGCTAAACAGAGTATGAGCAATAGAGGGAAAAGTCAATTTTAACAGGATGGGTGTGTTGGAATTTCAGGTGCCTAGGCACAAATATGTGAAAAAAACCCCTAAAGTGACTATCATATGGGAGATGTTATTTGCAGTAAAAATAAGTATATCTGCAATATCCTATTTCCATATTTGCTGATTTTTACTTTGAATGTGGTTTGAACTATTACAACCAGAAATACTCTCAATAGAAGGCAGTCACATTAGAAATATTACTGCCATTAGAAATATTATTGCCATTGAGCGGGAGAGAAAGAAAGATCCTCTTCCTTATCAAGAGTTCTGAGAAATAAAACTAGTCCCATTTCTGTTAAAAAGTCTTATTTCTGTAGAAACAGAGTTTGGGAAGCAAGCATCCTCTTTATCATCAGTCTGAACAGTTCTTCTTCGTAGTAGATTGCTGATGTTTAGCAAGTTGTGGTGTTAAGCACATGTCACTCCTGTTCTTAAGCAAGCCACTTAAATGTTTGCTGCAGGTCAGTTCCACGTCTGGACATTGCGCTTGTCCAACATAGGCTTCAGGCCAAAACTGAAAGAAAATAGTGTTGATGACTTTTTTGGCGTTTTACAGATTGGGGAAAGATATACTCCAGAGCTCTGCAAAGAAAGATAAGATCAACTAAGAAACCTTCTGTTCTGCTTCAGAGATGAGTAGAGGTTAGCAGGATCACATGTGAATAGCTTCAGTTATTTCTCTCAAGTCATAATGACAGTTCCAGATACATGATCTGTGGAGTGGAGAGCACTTTTTCCTTTCTAATCTTCAAATAATTTTATGCAATTGTGAAGCCAGGATAAAACCTGAGAATAATTTTTGGAGTTTAGCTGGGGTGTCTAATGGAGTAGAGGAGTTAAGAGAAAACACTCCAGTGTCCTCTTTTAGTGTTCAGTTATGTGAGCTTCCTAAACCATAGAAAGATGCACTTTGGGACTTTGATGCAAAAAGGCAGCTTTCCGGAAAAGGCATGTTAAAATATTTAAATTGTTGCCCTTACTGGAAAATGAGTTGCAATTCTCTTATTGACCCTAACAGAGGAGTTTTCTAAATAACTACAGTGCACAAATTAAATTCTTTAAGAATTCCTTGTATTCCGGTTGTGGCTTCCTCCTTGTTTTGTACTCTGTGTTGAGAACCTCTTCTGTGCACCCTTTAGGGATTTACTTAACCAACATTTTGAAAACAGAAGAAGGCAATCCTGAATTTCTCAAGCGACATGGGAAAGACCTAATAAACTTCAGCAAGAGAAGGAAGGTAGCTGAGATAACAGGGGAGATCCAGCAGTACCAGAACCAGCCATATTGTTTAAGAGTGGAATTTGACATCAGGGTAAGTGACATGATTTCCTTCCGTGGTGATTCTGTCAGCTGACAGACCATAAGGACAGACTGAATTCACATAGTTTCAATCTCACTGAATCAGAGATATGCAGAAGACTTGTCATAAAACCTCTCTTGGGTCTCACTGTAGGAATGGGCAGAAAGCTCAATGCTCACAGTTTCTTGGGTTTGTTTCATTTTTTTCTCAGCTGTTGAGACATTGGTAGATCTTAGTGATCTTAAACAGGAACTGAAACTGGCAGATTCTCATTGTCCTCCACTCAGTTGCAATTATTTGTCCTGTGAGCCCATTTGTCTTTTCCTCCTCTGTTACACTGCCTTTATGTTCCATTTTTACCTGATAGCACTGTGTTTACATCATGTGTTGATGGTGATGATACTCATTTTTCTTTCTCCTGGTGGTTGTTTTCCTTGGTCTGAAGTGTTGTCTAAGCAGTGTCCTCTCTGATTGCTTTCCTTTCTTCCTTTTTTCTTTTTTCTTACCATCTTTTTCAGCTCTGTACTTTCAGAGAGTCATAGGACAGTTTATCTTAAGAGATTCTGCGAGGTTTTCTTTTGTTTGTTCTCCTCAGGGTTTTGACAGAATTTGACAGAATCCGTTGTGGGAGCAGTCTTCCCTGGATCAGTGTAAAGACGGACTGTTTGCAGCTTCTGCTGGAAGTGTTTGAGCAAACCTGGTCTGATTTTGCACTGCAGAAATCATGCAGGGTACTTGCACAGCTGGTTTGCAGGCCAAGCATAGCAGTAGCAATGTCCAGAAAAGCGCTGGCAGCAAACAGATTTAATAACTTAAAAGTCTGTCATTACCTCTGACTCCAGCATTTTCTCTCTTCTCTTCAACAGTTGGGATCATTTGTGCTGTAGAAACAAGCAGTATTAAGAAACATCTTACCTGACAAGTTTTCTACCTTCTTGTATTGCAGAGATTTTTTGAAAACCTGAATCCAATGGGAAACAGCGTGGAGACAGAATTTACAGATTATCTGTTCAACAAGTCACTAGAGATAGAGCCACGAAATGTCAAGCCTCCTCCAAGATTTGTTAGTATTCGATGTTTGTATTTATTTTTCAAAAAGTGCTTACATTTGTCTTTCTGCCATAGATGGCAGAAGTCATTTTAGATCTCTTGACTTCATAACTACAGAGCTACATCCAAGTGATCCCATGGCCTTTTGATTTTGGTTGATATTTTCTGTCGTTTCAGCCCAAGAAGTACAGCTACCCTCTCAAGTCCCCGGGTGTTCGTCCCTCCAATCCAAGGCCGGGTACCATGAGGCATCCCACACCCCTGCAGCAGGAGCCAAGGAAAATCAGCTACAGCCGCATCCCAGAGAGCGAGACGGAAGCCACAGCATCTGCCCCGAACTCCCCCCGGACCCCTCTGACCCCGCCCCCTGCTTCTGCCACCTCCAGTACCACAGACGCCTGCAGCGTGTTCGACTCGGATCCCTCCAGTCCTTTCCATACAAGTAGGTGCTCGCATGCAGCGTGTGCCAGTCACATTTGGTGGTGTTAGGCAGGGGAAGTCATGTTTAGTCTTCTGAGGGGGCTGTAGAAATGGTTGGTTTTGTCTCCTTGCAGCAGCAAAAATTTTCAGTATTTCTTACTCCCTTTTTCTTTAAAAAGTTTTTATTTTAAAGGAGAAACTGAACAGAACTAGGTGTGTTACATAGGGACTGTTACAAGTCTTTGGAGGACCTGTCAAAACTGAAGGCAGAGGTGTATCTCTAGGGCCCATATATGTTCCCAACAAACTTGTGGGATTTGCTGCCATACATATATGTATGTGTGTGAATGTATTTAGTGAGTATCTGATGGTGAACAGTGAGAATAAAAAACGAATCTTATGTGGGTGCCTTATCCTGCTGCCTGCCATTCAGAACTGATTTCAGTGTACGTGGATGGTTTTCCTGCAGAACTTAAAATCCGTATTTGCTTGCTTTAAATCCATCAGAACCTATCCACACCTCTTTTTCTTCTGTCTTCATCAACATACCAGGAAGCTCATATTTTATGATGTGCCCTCAGTATTTAATAATGGATATAGCCTCCTTTCACATACAAGGGCTTTCAAAGCTTTGTCCTGTGTTCAGCTGGTTGCCACAAGGAGGTGAAATTACTTCCTAAAGGCAGAAGTTGCTTAGCAGAGCAGTGCCATTGCTGAGTGTCCAAGCCAGGTCTTCGGAAAGCCTCTGGAGAAGAAAGGATTTCTTTGTTGTTGAGTCCCTCGACTGCAGGGTCGGGATATTGTTTCAGTGCTGTTGTGACATAAGAACAAGTTTGTGGTGTGGTTTTGGTCTCGGGGATTACTTAAGAGAGTTCAGGAGCTGATGGCCACAGAGATCTTGGCAGCTCAGAAAAGCATTTCCTCTGGCAGCTGCAAGTTAGAGGCTTGTTTCATTGTCTTTACCACCTCCTTGATTCATGATGCTTTTTATGAGCAATTGCTTTATTATTTATGGCACCTCTATTGGCAGCAATATTGAGCCAAAAGTTCATCATTATCAACGTTTTTTTTTTAATGTCCACTAGGATCTGCTTCTGTGTCATCCATAAACTTTACCAAAACCTCAGATGATGCTCCTGTCCCTCCTCCTGTTCCTCCACGAAGAAGACCAGAATCTGCCCCAGCTGAATCCTCCCCATCAAAAGTAAGTAAGGAGAAAAAAGGTCGTTTGTTTTTCTGGAGAAGAAGGGCAGGGTATGATAGAAAAGTAACTCTTCAAGACAGTACATTTATTTTTTGAAGAACTGTATGTGAAAAAGTAAGCAGCCATCTATTTCAAGCCATCACAGCTCTGCCTCGCTATGTCTTGATCTCAAACAAACAAAAACAGATGGGACCTAAATTTAGGGTTAGAAATGTCTCATCTACTGATGTGCTATGCTCAGGCCTTTGCATTGCCTGTGAGAACTTAAGGCTTCAGGCAGATGTTTCCATCTGGGATAATTGTTCCAGAGAATCATTTTAGGATATATGAATGGGAGTAAGGAACTGATGAACAGCAGTGATGGAAAGTGCTGTACACAACTCAGTCCTCTGGAGAGTTTCACCAGAATATTTGACCCTGATGCTGTGGTGCTCAAGTGCTTGCTTTCCCCTCTTGCTTACCCCTCCTGTCTGCCTGCCTGCTTAAGCCATTGCTACATTTTCCTTTTGCTTTTGTCTGGCAACCGGGATCTGATCCAGCCGTTGTTGCAGACACTGTCAAATTTCACCTGATTTCAGTGGAAGCTCGTTTGTGACTTCAGATTTGAAAATCCCACTCAAAATTACTTCAGAGCAGATATGTCTTTGAAGAGGACTTATAAGTGGCTCTTCAGCAGTTATTTTCAGACCACAGGCAACTGTTTTGTCAGTCAGTAGAATTTAACACATCACCAAAACTTATTTGAAATCCTACCAAAATGTATTTGAAAACATTGTGTACGTGATAGGGTGTTGGAGACCATTTATCCTATCACTACGGTCTGCAGCTTTGGAACTTTCACTTCCATAAAGCTGACGACTTAACTCCATCTTCTGAGCATAGTTTGTTTTTTTCCCTGTTCAGCATCACCAGCCTCTCCCTTTTCCTCATTTTCTTGAAGAAATATCAGGTGTGTTTATCCACTCCAAGTGCGTGTTACTGGGGGGGTGGTGGAAGATACCCAAACTTCCCCAGCAAGCAGACCTGGAACTAGCATGGAAATTGTTGCTTTGACCATTCTTTGCCTTGCCCTTGTCCCTCTCTGTGCATCTTCATTCCTCCCATCCTTGGCTGTTCACTCATGTGTTGCTGCACCCCTGCAAAGAGCAGTCTGCAGTGCAGGATGGGGGCTTCTGTTTTACAGCAGGGTCCTGTGCTTTGCCGCCACTCTGGAATTTTACTGAATGAAATGTTTGTGTACCTCAGATTACTTCTGCACACCTGGACAACCCACCAGCAATCCCTCCTAGGCAACCAACCTCTAAAGTGTATTCTCCAAGGTACTCGGTGCCTGATCGGACCTGCATCTCTGACTCCTGTGTTACCACTGCAAACCCTCCCGAGTTACCGCCACGGGAACCTGTGCGAACTCCAGATGTTTTCTCTAGCTCACCACTACACCTCCAGCCTCCACCCCTGGGGAGAAAAAGCGAACTTGGTAACACCTTTTTCCCAAACAGCCCCTCTCCATTCACGCCCCCTCCCCCCCAGACACCTTCTCCACATGTAGCACGGAGGCATCTGCCATCGCCACCTTTGATACCACAGGATGTGGACCTCCCTTCTGTTGCTGGACCACCTGTTCCTCCACGACAAAGCACTTCTCAACATATCCCAAAGCTTCCTCCAAAAACTTACAAAAGGGAGCACACACACCCATCGATGCATCGGGATGGTCCACCCTTGCTGGAGAATGCCCCCTCCTCCTGAACTGTCCCTCGCGCTGGGAGTCGCATTTTCCTGGTGCTATGTCTGTTGCTGGCAATGGATGCACTGAACCTGGTGGTGTCAAGGAGTTGGGATGTGTATGCCAAACACTAAGAACTCTCCAAATGCGTTGGAAATGTAGTGTACAGAAATGGAATTGCAAAAACAGACTTTTTAGTGGAAAACCCGGTTAACTTGCTATTCTTGTTTTAGTATGCAGGACATTGTTCTAAAGTAATTGGACAGCTGATTGTACCAGAAAACAGTCTGGAGAGACTTCTTTGGCCAATGAGCAGAGACTGTGTTTGTGTAATGATCAATAATGTCCAGTACAGGAAGGAAAAACAGTCTTGTATCCATCAGTTCCATACAGTGGCACAGTTTTTGGAATGAAAACATTATGCACTTTTTTTAAATCTCAAACAGGGAACTTTATATCCTTCTTAATTTTCCTTTGCTTTACTTACTCCCTGCTTTAAAATACCTTCCTTAAAATTATGAGAAGGACTGTGAGGAAGATCTGTGGTACCTAACCGAGCTAGAATTAAGGCAAAGCACTGTATTGCGGTCCTGTTTACAAGTTGTTACAATGAGTAGTAGGGGGTACCTAGGCTTCACCAAAGAGGTACTTTATTATTATTTTCTGAAATACTGTGGTGCCAGTTCAAAAATAAATTTTTGCCAGGAAGCATAATGTCTAATTATTGCTTTCTTTAGATAGAGCTGATGAAAGTCTTACATCATTAAGGTGACAGCGAATTTTTTTTTAAAGCAGCACTATCATCTGAAGCAAATATACTACATTTAGAAGACTGTTAATCTCTGCTAGGTTATGTCATGTTCTTTTTAAGGTTTACTGATAATCCATTTCATGGCTAGTAGCTATTTTTTTTCAGTCATGCCATGAAAACTGTCACTTGTCAACTTCCATAGCTATTGTCATGTTTTACTAACAATAGATTAATCAGCATACATAGAATTGCCTTGCAGTTGCATAAATCGTGTGTATATAGTGAATGTTGCATAAATATACTTGCAGATTGTTTTTAATTTAATTGAAATAAAGATAAAGATATGTTTGGCTGACATACGTTAAATTATTACATGGACAAATGTTCAACTTAGTTTTTCAGTTAAGCACAGAAGGGGATAAAAGCCCATCTTGTGGTACATATTTTTCCTAGTTCAGTGTATGTATTTTAGTAATAAGAGACTAAAGACGTGGTTTCGGCATGTTACAAAATAATAATTCAGTAATATTTGAGAGGCTGGGTTACTCCCAAAGTGAATCATTATACCTTATGAAATGTTTCACACATCCTGTGTGACACGTTAGAAAAAATCAAACTTGTATTAATCTTTACAGTAGCTTTCTCTGTCCAAAATACACATGACAAAACAGGTATGTTGTAAGTATTCTGACGTGGTTTACCTGTAAAACCTGCGTGCTGCTCTTCGACTCCAGACTGGGACAGTGATGGATGACAGTTGTTGAAGAAAAGAAGCTCTGTAATCTCCTCTGCAGTAGGTATGTGAAGCATAAAGTGTCTCATCTTCAGTTCATAGGGCTCATGGGGCAAGGAAAATTCCCTCACATTTCCTCTTTGGAAGAACACATTTCAGCATTTTGGAAAGCTGTGTCGCTTAAAGATGGTGTCAGTTGAATGATGGCAGAAATCACCTTTTTTAATGCTTTCAGCAATGCCTTTGATCAGGGCCCTTTGATCTTTTACTGAGGTTGTTACATCTTGGAAAGCGTTTCATCAACAGGAATGGCAGTTTTCACCACAGTCAAATCTTGAAATTGTCAGTTGTATTCCTTCTTAGATGTCTTTTAAGAATGTTGTTTTGAAACTTTTTTTCTGGCAAAAGAGAAACAAAGTGAAGATGTCAAAACCTTGGCTTCAGAGGACAACATTATAAGGGAGCTTTGCAACAGCTCTCAAGCCACAGGAGATGTAGTTTAGGTTATGGGTTCTTTGGATAAAAACACCATGATGAACATACTGTTGGCAGTGTTACTTAAATTATTAGCTCCTCAGTGGGTTACCAGGAAAACTCCATAAATTGAGACTTTCTCATCTGTATTTCTTCTTCAGAGCACTTTTGTCTGTACTGTTGTGCAGCCAAGGCAGAGCAGGCAGAAGGAATCACCCAAGGATCAGGTTGCTCAGTCAGGAGAGACCCCACATGGCTCCTGCTAGTCAGCAGCTTTCTTAAATGTCAGTAGGTCTCTGCTTTCCTTTGTGAAATGGGGAATGCTGTTCCCTGTTTGTGGTTGAGGATAAAAGTGCTTTCCTGGTGAGATACTTGGACAACAGGTGACAATGGTCACCATGCAAGAACCTAAAGTAAACATTCTTTGGAGCCCATGAGTCAGTCACAGTGCACCAATCACGGTGTTAACTCAGCTGCAAACAGGAAGGATTGGGTGAGAATCAAACTCGTAGCATTTAGGAGCTGAATACAACTGCTAAGCCACTGGTTTGTGTCATGACAGCTCTGTGTTAATCATTTCTGATCTGGAATGGCTTCTTATTTGGGTGATGTTTGCATTAGTGCAAATACTTTTCACATAGAAAATTAAATCATTTTAATGATGGTCTCTGTCTCCTTGGTAAAATGATCCTGATTGGTCTGGTGTGGCCTAGGGTGACGATGTGACCTGGACAATGAAACTTGCTTGTGTGGAGGCCTGGAGAGTTGCTGTATTACTGTAGAGAGCTGATACCTGGCTAAAAGTCAGCCTAAACCACTGCAAACTGTGTAGGCAGGGTTATGCAGCAGAACTTCATAGGTGTATTAGGAAGATGGGGACAACCTTTTTGGCAGGGCCTCTTGCAGTAGGACAGAGAGTAACAGCTTTAAACTAAAGGAGGGTAGATTTAGACAAAGCATAAGGAAGAAGTTTTTTACAATGAGTGTGGTGAGCCATTGGAACAGGTAGCCCAGAGGTGGAAGATGCCCCATCCCTGGCAACGTTCAAGGTCAGGCTGGAAGAGCTCTGAGCAACCAGCTCTAGGTGAAGATGTCCCTGCTCATTGCGGGGGGTTAGACTAGGTGGCCTTTAAAGGTTCCTTTCCAACCCAGACTGTTCCATGATTCTGTGGTGATTTTGCGGGTGCTGAGCGTTCGATTCTGTTCAGCTGCTGTGTGGGAAGTCGCTGTTGTGCTGCCCAGTGACCCCAAGTTGACACATTTTTGTCAGGGTGTTCAGCAGCCCCTGCAACAAACTTGTCTGCTGATGGAGAACATTATCCTCCTTCAGGGTTGATAAACCATCGAAGCATTGGTCCATGAGCTCCATCCTCAAGAAGCCATTTCCAGTGTGGACTAACCTGCCACTCTAATATGCCTCTCTTAAATCAGGGGGGAAGAGGCCTGGTTCAGAGCATGCCAATACACTGGATTTAGATCCTTCAGGTTTTAGAGTGACATTGTGGGATATTTAATTATTTTTCTTTTCTGTGTACTTTAAATTAGATTTTCCCAGTGATATCACTGGAGGCACCACTGTTGAGCATAACAGATTATTTTGCTTCATGGAAAAGGTTGTTGAATTGTCATTTCTAAACCCAGACAATGCATAGGTGAAGTCTTTCTTCAGGAGAGAAACCTGTAGCCCAATAGAGGTGTAGAAACAAAAGTGCTCTTAACTTATTTTTTAAATTCCATTCCTTATTTTCCATTAAAAACCAAACCACCCTTAAATGCATTTTTCTGTCCACTGAGAGCAAATTTACCTTTTGTGTTCAGTGGAAATTAGTGCATTACGAGGGAAACAAAGTAAAAAGAGTAAGTTTGGGTTTTTTTCTTACTTTCCAGACAGCAAGTGTGAAATCCTGTACTGGATGGCTGAGAAGTTAAAAGGGAAAAATAAAATAAAATAGAAACCCGTTTGCCAGATGCATGACAATTTAGCTGCCAAATGTACAGAACATCTGTAATATTTTTAAAATGAAGGTAAACAAAGGTAGGTGATCAAGAGCACGTGTTACTGGAATTGCTTTGGACAAGTTTGTTGAATCTATTTCAGAATAAGCCTTTTTTTTGTTTTGAGTCTAGGATGGCTAACTTAAACAGGGAGTGTAGCTATGGAGAGGTGTGGTCTAGAAGAGTCTAAGCAGATGAAGATCTGTCACAATGAGCTACAGCAACAAGAGGATCTTGACCAGAAGCCTGGAGAGTGACTCAGCTGAGTTCTGAATAAGAGTTTTAGAACCTCGTGTAGGGAACAGTCTCCTTGCGTGGCTGGACTTGTAGGGATACAGGATTGTGTAAGTAATGTTGCCTCAGAAAGGGACCAGAGAAACACCTGTTCCTTCTTTTAATGGATGCAACCCTCTGGCTGATTCAGTGCAAGAGGCAACAGCATTATTTAAAGGCAACATTTATTTGGCACAGGAAGAAAAATAATCCAGAGCACACGTGTACACTAAAGATGGATTTCAAATGGATCCTGCAACAGGTTGTGTGTGTGTGTGGTGCTGAGCATCATTCATTCATATTATTTACATTTGCAGATTCTGAGCAGGTACAAGGACATCTCAAGTGATAAGTATAGGCCTGGAAGTAAGAACTCATAAAGAAACAGAAAGAAATAACCATCAGTTCTGACTGTGCCTTAAATCACTAAAATAAAAGCTGAAATCCACATGCATCTTACAAGCAAGGATCTGCCACTTTGGAAGGATTTCCTCACCCAGGAGATGTTAGCAGGTAGGTTTTTTTCCTTTGTCCTGTTTCTGTCCTGGCATCTGCCTGGCAAATATGAAAAGCAGGTTTGTTTTGTGAAGGATAAAAGTGTCATTACGTACATGAGACCAAAACCACAAGCATCAGAGCCCTTGACAGCATCAGTGCATTGCAGTGGACACTCATCCATAATGATACAGCTCTGCTTCCATGGACAAAATAGTTCTGTCTGTGGCTGATTCCTGTGCAGAACAAACAGGCTTTGCTGATGCTTCAGTTACAAGTATCTGGCTCTTCCTACATGATTTCTATCCTGGCCCTGCACAGTCTGACTAAAAGCTGCCAAGTCCTAGGAACTGTCTTTGTGATTCAGTGGCTGGTCAGCATGGAGCAGTCCTGACTGGAAAGGGCCAGGGAATTTGTAATTATATGAGGATGTGAGGGAAAGGGAAAGGAGATGGAAGGGGAGTTTTTTGCCCTTAAAAGCCTTACATTAAAAAAAATTCTTCCCAGAGTAGTTTCCAAAAGCTAGGGGAGGAAAGCATGATACTTCTTTCCTTTATGTAAGGAGAAGTGGATATTTGTTTCATTAAAATGTATGGGAGAGGCACCAGCTAAAACATTTTAATCTGTGGGGTTTTGCTTGGTCACATTCTTGAAATGTTGGGAAAACCTTGATTGCAGTGAAGGATGGGTTTTGTCTGTCTGGATAGCCCTTTTCACACACACCCCTTTGCCTCCAGCAGAGGAGGAAAAGCAGGTGGTAGATGCAGGTCAGTCGACACTGGAGAGCTCTGGGCCCTGCATCTGCAGCGAGATTGGCCACTGCATCCCCAGGCACCTGCTCTGGGCTCCCCGGTCCTGCTGCCACGGCCAGGAGAGCCATGCAGCATGGTGGGTGCTCTCCTCTTGGCCCCAAATTCAGCCACCCTTGTGCTGATGCCGGGAGTCCCGAGCCCCCAGTCTCACAGTATTTCCCCCAAGGCATTGCTGTTGGCCCCATGGAGACAGTTCACAACTTCTTAAAGTGAAGCTGCCCTTTAGACAGACCAGTGTCCCAGGATTGTCAAAACAAGGTGATGAAACCACAGTTGCTCTTGAAACTGCCCTCAGAACATCCCAGCTTCAGGTAACACCAGAGCTCACCAGCAGTGCCCTGGTAACACCACTGTGCCAGTGGTGCTCTTGCTGCTGGTGTGTGACACGGGTATCACAGCAGAGCTTCTCTCAGTCTTCTGCAGAGATCGGAGTTACTGAGGGTTTGTCATGTCCAGGTGTGAGGACGGTGGCCTCGTTGATCTGTCCTTGCACAAGAAGGAGGGCTATGACTCTCAACATGGTGCACCATCGACTTTCCTGCCCTAGTGCCTCAATTTTTAGCTGGAAGAACCATTCCAAAGCTGCACGTGATGGGGCTCGTGAGGGTGTCAGGCCAAAGAGTTAGCAAAGTATATTTCAGGTGTGTTACAGACCAGGAGCCAGGACAGTTTGGCACTACCAGTGTCTGCATTGGTCCACACTGGGGATAAGTTGGAAGAGAGTCTGTCTCTTGCGGCAGGCCCTGGGCCCAGCCTGCATCACCTGCCTGGAGACACGGGCAATTCTGAGAGCAGAAGCAGTGATTCCTGCAGCAGGAGGCAATTCAGGAAACAGCATTCACATAAAAGGTGAAACAGGATTTTGGGGAGTGATGGAAGTCGAAAAGAAAGGATGTTGCTGATTAAGCAGTGCAATGCTCAGGTGCTTCAGCTGATGCTTCTTAGACCTTCTCAAACCACCTGGGTAATGCGAGCTGGCCTCCTGGAAGACATCTTTGATTGTGGTTTTTTTGGAAAGTAGAGGAAAGAACAGAATTTTAGACTTCTGGCCAGGGTGCCAGGGCTGCAAAGGTAACCTTTCTGTTGTGGGTGAGCCCAAATAAGACCTGCCTTGAGTTTGGAAGAGCAAACTGTATGACAAATCAAGCAGTTTGGGGGATGAGGGGGAGGAGAAGATAGTGGGATTCGGCCAAAGCTTTCCAAAACTGAGGGAAGTTCAGTCAGGTAGGGATGAAAGCTAGCAAGTTCCTGTGCTTATTGGACCTGCTGGTTGAGCTCCACTGCAACCCAAAGCCTGGCCCTGCCCTGTGCTAGAAAGAGCAGGATGCATTTGTAAGGCAGTTGTGAGAGTCTCCTCTCCCCCACCCTCCACCCTCTGTGTTAGTCAGGGGGATCCTGGGGCCTTGCTGTCTGTCTCCACCCTCAGGGACCTGGGGAAGCACTGCTGTGCTTTGGCTGTGGCCTGCCTTTCTTGGGGCTGCTTATTTCTTTTTGAAGAGCTTGCGGAAGGAGCTCCGGAACCCCCCCTTGGGCTCGTGCCGCGGGTTGTGGTCGCTGAAGGATGTTTGCTCATTGTCATCCTTCTGGCAGAACCTGGTGTTGTCTTCTGCATGAAGCTCCTAAAAGGGAAAAGACAATTTAACCAGCATTTGCAACCTCACATTCTTGTTCCCTTCTCTCTCTCTTTCTCTCTCTGTGCTAGGAGGGACCTGGTGGGTGAGGAGGTGCTGACAAGGCTAGGAAACAACACTGCAGAGAGCTTGTTTTTGGCTCTAAGGCTGAGGCAGTGACAGAGGAATAGGAGGATAAGCAGTGTTAGAGGGAACTGGAGCCTTTCTTGCTAAGCTTTTTGTTTAGGGGAAGCTCACTAGCTTCTTTTGCCAGTGAGGAGCAAGCCAGCTTGGGCAGTTGGAAGAACTTCCCACCCTCTCCTTTCTCCCCTAGGGCAGGGAGGCATCCGGCTTCTTGAGCTGTGAAAGACTCTTCTAGGGGCTCTGCCGCTGCATGGTTTAATAGCTGTGGGGCAGAAGGCTTCATTAGCACACACACCTCGTGGTAAACGCGCCACTAAAAGATCTGTCCCTCTTTCAGGAGAGTGCCGAGCTCTTCTCAGCAAGACTCTGGACAAGACCCTTTTCTCCAGTTCTGCCCACCACTGCCATGGTGATTTCCTTTGCTCCATGGGGGAGAACGTGTCCTGCAGTTCCGGACACGCTCCACATCTGCACCCTGCTGTGGGCCATAGCTCTGTGCAGGTGAGTGCCAAAGAGCTCATATGCCCCTTTCTCTGGGGTGGCTGTGTCCCCATGGCTCTTCTCCCTCTGCCTCATCTGCCCTGTTCAGCCATCTACCATCTCCTTTACTCACTAGGCTTTTTTTTGCTTTTCTTTTGAAGTTTCCTTGCTGCCTTTTCAGTCAGGCTGTTGGAACCTATCTCCCATCATCATCTGCATCTACAGCCTCATATTAAGCACCTCACAGCACCCTTGGCCTCTGCTTCCCTGGCTGTGACAGCCCAAAGCTGACTCTGAACAGTCACTGCAAACTACAGAAGCGTTGCTCCTGCAGGACCTGGTGTCCCTAAAGGGTTAGAGTGCTGTTTACCGTGTCCCACCTGAGGGACACAGTTCCTGGGCTCTGACTATTCTCACACAGACTTTGGCATGGGTCTGTACAATCCAGGCAACAAATACAGATGAAACAAAACCTATGGAGCAGATCCTTGCTGGTGTAAATGGGCTGAGTTTGGCCAAGTCATGCTGGTTTACACTGGCGTGACTTACCCAGCACTTACCCAGCACTCCTCACAGCAGGTGGACAGGCACCTGTTTAACTGAGTGCCAACCACAGCACTAATTTTGAACAGCTTTGTATAAACTTTGTGACCTGCTCAGAACATTCACCTGGGGGGGAAGCTCAGTGACAGGTGGAGACACACAAGAGGCTACCTTGTCTCAAGGGTGTTCTGGCTCAGCCAGCTGTGCACCTCAACCCCATGCTTGTCCCTGGGGAAGATGTGTGTGAAAAAGAGCTGTCTTGTCCCTCCCTTGGGCATGTACATGCAGTTGAGGACTTGGAATGTGTGGGCTTGAAAGCTGTTTTGGCGTGTTCTACTCTAACTGTATCTCAGATCTTTCTCCTCCTGCTGCTGCTGCTGCTGCACCACCACGTGCCATTTTTTTTTCCTCCTCCTATTTAAGCCTCCTTACTTCCAAAAAGCTCGGTTTTTCACCCGCTCCTCTCTGTGGGGGGAAGTAGCTCCTTTGGGAGCTTCGAGATGAGGCTGAGATCATGTGAGGCTGAACATTCCTGTCCTGCTTCTGCTGCAGACGGCTCCCACTGCTGCTCCGCGTGCTGTAGAGTCTGGTGCTCACACCCTCTGCGCTCCGCGGCAGCTCCTTCAGGGACCTGCTCAGCTGCTTCCCTTTGCTGTGGAACATCTCACGCTTGTAGGTGCTGCTGCTCACTGGAGTGCAGCTCTTGGGCAGTGGCTGCAAGGCATGGTCTGTCCTCTCCGGTTCTGAGGTGAAGTTCACAGGCCTAAGGAAGCAAATATCCAAGCTGGACTCGGAAGAGGCCGGGGAGCAGTTCTCAAAGAGAGCGAGGTTTTGGAAGGTGTCGTCTTCATAGGGGCCTGGCATGGTGAAAACCTCCCCAGGGTAGTCAAACTCTTCGTAGCTTGGTGCAAAGTTCCTCGCATCCTGCAGCAGCTCCACAGAGGTTCTGATGGCTCTCTCCGTGTTCCCCACCGCATCAGCCGGTGGCGCTTCGTACTCCATTTCAGGGATGGATTGCAAGGGGGCTGTCAAGGCCTTGAGCTCCTGCTCTGTCAGCTGAGAGGAGGCAAGGATGTTCTCTGGCCTCTCGTGTTTTCTGCTTTCCATCTCCCAGTCTGGGGGCTTTACAGCCTGGATGTTCTCCATCACGGTTGGCTGGGGTTTCTTCATCTGCGGCATCAAATGCCTTAAAAATAAACAAAACAAAACAAAAAACAGACGGAAGTGGAATACTAAAGGATGACAGAGACAGCATGACAAATGCCCCCCCACCCCTTCACTCCTCCAGCCCTATTATGTTGATTTTATGGGCAAAAGGTATTCTCCTGCCTTGGAGAACAGTAACAGAGGTGTCACAGAAATTGCCTGGCTGATTAGGAGGACTAGACTTGGAGAGACAGAACTGCTTATCCAGTGGCTTTGGCAGACTTTTGTACTCTACAGCATGAAATGAATAGAAACTGAAATGAGAAGCCAACTGCTCCATCTCTCTCCTGTTCATCTTCATTTTAGATTTTAACTTTCCTTCTCTCTCTGTAGTACAGGAGCTGTGCCTCACATTCCTGTGGTCTGGTTGTCTTTTCAGGTGGACAGAGTTTCTCTCTTGGGTAAGGTGACATTGTCCCCAGAACGTGTCAGGAGTACTTGGAGGGCTCCTACCCTCCTTGTGTTCCAGCTGAGTCTTCAGTTCAGGATGAATGTGGGGGATGGTGCCAGCTGAGGCTACCAAGGTGGGGGCCTGGAGCATCCTGTCTGTGAGAGGAGGGAGATTGGCTTGGGCAACCTGGGGAGAAGGAGGCTAAGGACTGATCTATAACACTGCTAGTAGAGGGGGACTGGGAATGATGCAGCCAAACTCCTGTTAGTATCAATGAGGTAAGAAAGCACAATAGGTGCAAATTGCTGGCATAAGAATAAAGGTAAGTCTAGTGTGCTTTGATCAGAATCTCATTGGGCACCTGTCAGGCTGGAAATGGCCAAAAGGGAACCATATGAGGAGTGGCTGAGGGCCCTTGGTCTATTCAGCCTGGAGGAGACTGAGGGGAGACCTCATGGCAGTCTGCAGCTTTCTCACAAGGGACAGCAGAGGGGCAGACACTGATCTCTTCTCTGAGGTCACCAGGGACAGGACCCAAAGGAGTGGCCTGAAGTTGTCAGGGGAGGTTTGGGTTGGATATTAGGAAAAGGTTCTTCACCCAGAAAGTGATTGCGCACTGAACAGGCTCCCCAGGGCAATGGTCACAGCACCAAGCCTGACAGAGCTCAAGAGGTGTTTGGACAATGCTCGCAGGCACATGGTGTGACTCTTGAGGATGGTTCTGTGCAGGGCCAGGAGTTGGACTCAGTGATCCTTGTGGGTCCTTTCCAACTCAGAATATTTTGTGATTCTGTGAAGATTGCCAGGTGCTACCAGTAGCCCTGTGTTGAATTCGTCTTGTGTCTTTTTGAACCCATTTTGTACTTGTGATAGTGAATCACATCATTCAATTATGTGCTGTGTGGAAAAATACTTTTTTTCCCCCTACTCTGAGACCTTGATCCTGTTTCCCAGCTCTCGTAATGTTGACAGTGAATAATGCAGAGTGTTACTGTGCACACCTCTGTCAGGCCTAAGCAAATTCATGTCCTCCCTGACATACTGCCCTAGCAGGCAGCCTTGGGTAGAGCTCTGAAACATTCCCTGCTTGTAAACCACATGGTAGGGGATAGCAAGATGGAGCCAGCCCTTCATCTCTCTGTCCATGGACCCGGGGTGATTTTGGAAATGACAGCCTGTAGCTGCCTGGTGTCACTGGCATGGTGTGGGTGAGGAGGGAGTTTTCAGCCTACTTGGAAAGCTGCCCACGAGGACAACAGGCTTACGGGGTGGTTGTGCCAGAGGAAGGTGCTGCTGGGAATGACTGTATGGCCTCTTCAGTGTGGATCCCACTGTCCCGCATTGATGCTGCACTGGGTGTTGGAGAAACCTCCTGGCTTGTACACTGGGAGGTGAGACCTTTGTACAGCTTCACCAGGGATGACCTGAGGGAGGAGAAATCCATCGTCGGGCTAAGAAATAAGGCAGGGAATGAGCACGAGCATGTAGAATCACAGAAAACAGGACTGGGAGGGACCTTAATATTCCCATTCACCTCTGCCCACCCCAAGGAAGAGCCTGTCCCACCTAGTCTGCTCCAGTCAGCAGGGCATCCTGCTTTCTGTAGTGTTCTTAATGCCTTTCCTGATAGCAGTCCCTCCCCAGAAATCTGCTCCAGCCCTTTACCACCCTCCATACTTGGAAGCTTCCCTTGAAATTTGATCTTGTCCTACTCCTCAGGTAAATCATCACAAGGAGGAAAGGCGACCAGATTCTGATTTTAGTACAAAGCCTTGATTTCAAGGAATTGTTCTGAACTGCAACTTAAGAATCTACATTCAGGGTAATTTCTGTCATAGTTCATCTCAAACAGGTTATGGGAGGCTCCTCCCCCAGTAAAATAAGATAACACCATTCTTTTGGAGTCTCAACCTGTAATGGAAACAGTCCTCACCAGGGCCTGGACCTACCAGAGCTAAAATCCCCGTGTGTTTTCCCACTGGGGAGTGACTTGGCCACCAGTTTAAGGAATCAGGTGATTCCATGAAACATGTGGCTGCTATGTTTAGAAGGATTTAGAAATGATCTTTCTTTCACTCTCAGAGTTAGGCAGAAGGGCCCACCCCAAATCTGACCTCAGTTTGGAGGGCAAATGCCAATAGTGGTTCTTCTCCAGCATTCAGATGCAAAGGGTTTGTTTTATTTCAACAGAGCAATGTGCCTGTTGATCTTGCCTGGACCTAAAGCCCCTGTTTGCCAGGCTTTCCCCACACCTCCCTTCCCTGGTGACAGAGAGAATGAGCTGATGTTGTGCTTACTTCTTCAGCTTTTTCCTCTTCTGTATCAGCAGGTCTTCATTGCATTGGAAGAGGAGGCTATAGTGTGAGATGAAAACCCGGAGGCGCTGCACACACACCAGCAGCAGGTAATAGTCAGGGTGCTCTTGCTCCGTGAACTTCAGGACGTTCTGAGGCACAGAGGAGAGCAGGCTGTTTGGAGGATGTCCTGACCCTTTCTGGGGAGAAGGCACTATTGGAACCAGGGATTAGGGCTCTGGAGTGCTCATGGCACTGCTCTGGGGGAGCTTTTCTAGGCAGCATGAGTTTCTGAGAGACTTGGATGGGGCCTGCCTCCCGCTAATCCAGTGCAAATGCACAAGGAACCACTGTAAATGTAATCATGGGATGTGTGGGTGATGCACTGGTTGAGTTTAGCTTTGGATGAATAAACCAATGTTTTGATTTTCTAGGCCTTGCTTTCTGTGTATCTGCTTTGTCTGAAATGTTTCAGTACAATTCAGATAAGCCTTCTGTGAACCAGAACTCTTTTTATCAGCCATCTCTCTATAGGACAGGTTGTTGGGCCCCAGGAGCCCTCTCAGATGTGTCCCATCTCTGGCCTCCTGTTTTCTCAGAGCAGCAGGCAGCAGAGCCTGTCCCCTTTGGCTTCCCAGGGGACAAAAGCTGTTTCTGTCAGGTCAGCTGGAGAAACTGGCAAATATAAGCAAGCCTCACGTGAAAAAGATGAAACTTAAGCTATTCTTAGCTGGCTTTTCCTTTCAAAGTTTTTTTTTTTCCTGCAAAGAACCCACTAGGTTTGCCAGAAGCCCTGTACCTGTACAGACCCAAATACCAGCTCTGAGTTAAAAGTCACCTGATGTAATGAGTTCAACAAGACAGTTTCCATCCTGGGGCCCTACCTGTAGATGAATAAGGTATTCGGGGATTCGCTGGACTATATGAAAGAACAGAATGTAGAGATCAGACTTGATTTCTTCTTCTACCTGAAATAGAGAAAGTGACTTAAGAGTCTTTCCCACCCATAAAACACATCTGCTTCCAGATGGTTCTGTGGTTTAATGAGTAGTTGTGCTGTAAGGAGTTACAACAGTTCACAGGGGCACTCCAGGCATTTAGGTTGGGGATTATCTACTAGGGACACTCAGCCTAATTAAGCAGAGGGGCATGTTGAAAGTGCACTAGTTAAGTTTCAGTGAAACCCCAAGAAGACACTGTTGTTCAGAATGAAGTTCTTAGTTTAGGCTCAAAGGAATTGAACAAAATGAGATTGACTTCTAAATTAAAATATCTTGGAAGCAAGCAAATGTGATTCAGTTATTGCACTTTAAACTACCTTAATATTTAACTTTCCAAGTTTAAACCAAGAATCCAGGACCAAATAGCTGAAGCTGAAAGTGAAGACTCTTTTTTCTATAAGGGACTTACAGCCTCACTCGATGTCTCTGTTTGGATGAGTCCTCCATTTTCCAGGAGGCAGTGCCTGGAAAAGGTCTGGCTAGCATGTGCATAGGCAAGCTTTTGGGAAGTGTAATCTGAGACATTGTTTCATGGCACAACAGAAAAACAGCTTTGGTTTCAGAGAGAGTAAGGTGTTAAAGCTGCCTTTTGTAGGTGCCTCTCAGCCACGAAACCTCCAGGAAACTGGCACTTGGCAACAGAACAAGTGGCTTGGCAGGAGAGTCCTATCGTGGGCAGGCATAACAGGAAGAGATCCAGGCTTGCATGTTGCCATTATGTGTCTGGGAAGCAGGCAGGAAGTTTACCTCCTTCAGGATCACCACGTGGATCAGAGAGATGCATTCTGGCAGGTCCCTCAGGTAAGCAACGTAGTAGTCCAGAAAATTATTCTTACAAAAGACAAAGAGAAAAGAACAAACAAACTTAACAGAGATTTTTGGTCACATTGTTGATACCCCACCATCACTGCTGGAAGGTCACCAGTGCAGCAGAGCTGCTGTGTGACTCCTTCAGGGCTTGGCACTTCTCAGGAAAGTCTGTTTTATAAAATGTGTTCAGCTGTCAAGCACAGTGTGTAAAGCTTTACAGCGGGTGGGGAGGGGTAGAGAGGCTGGGCAGCAAGAAGCTCTTCTTGTCTAAGACTCTTAAAATGTATAAAGTATCAGATGACTTTTTACACATCCTTGCTGCTCACCAGGGCAAGAGAAGTGGGCAGTCCAAACCATGTGGGATAAGAGGCCTGCCCACTACTTGTCAGAACTCTGAGCAAGGTGTGTTGGGGCAGGGGAACATCAGAAACACTTTTGTTTCACACTCTCACTGGAAGTACAGCCATTCAAGCTGCCAAGGCTCATGTGTGGCTCCTGCAAGCAGGTCTAGGTCTCATGTTCTGGTTATGGAGCTATGCTATGAGGCTGCTTGCCCACAGGTGGGTCTGGCATGTGGGATGCCTGAACAACAAAGGGGCTGCCAAGCCCCAGGACTGTGCTCCAAGGAGGCTTGCTGAAAGGCCTTACTCTTCAGGCCAGAGCTGCACAGCACAGCCCCTCTGTTGCAAGCCTTCTTGGCCCACCTGTGCCTCAACAAAATGTCATGAATCATGACAAAAGTTTCTGGAGAGGTCTTTAGCATACCTCATCATTTGTCAGCTTCAGAAAGATGTCTCCTAGGATCCCTTGTCGTGGCCAGCTTAGGACTCGCTCCTGGAGAGCATGCAGTAAATCCACGTGCTGCTGGACCAGGAACCGCAAAGAGTTGGGGAAGAAGCTGACAGGAGACCAAATCAGTATGGTCACACAGAGCAAAACCTCATCCCTAAAAAGTGAATACTGCTGAAGTGGGCATTCCTGCATGGTCAGCACAGCCTTGCACATGTATTATTAACTCCTGTGGCTGGAGCCCTGGCTGCATCGAGGGGTCCTGTTCTGGCTGCTGTGTATGTGCCAGTACCCTCTCCAGCTGGCTATTAATAAAGTGTTTTGAAAGCTCCTTAGGCTGGCTTTGCAATGCATTGGGTAGCTGACCAGAATTAGCAGCACTAAAAAGCCGCAGGCAATGCTGCTGTGGCTGATGATGCAGGAACCATGGTCCTGAGCCATCCCACTGAGAGCTTGGAGGAGAGCTCCCCAGCTTTCTGTGTTGTCCCATTTGTCAGGCCCTTTCATGAGACAACCCATTGATGCAGAGGTGGGCAAAATGTGCAACTGCCTTTCTGCCACTTCACCCAGATTGATTTCACCCAGAATCAGAATGAAGATGGTGGGCAAGATGCAAGGGACAGGCAAGAAAGTCTTTAATGACTGCAAAAACCTCCCAGTGCTTCCAGTTTTCAACTAGAAATAAACTAAGTGTTCAAAGATCTCTGTGTGGATGTAAGAAGTGTGTGAGGGGATAATGCAGAAATAATATTGACTGAAGAAAACTCCCCAAAAGACAGAGAGCACATCAAATACCTTCTCTCTTTGGTGCTTCTTTTCACATCTGGCCCTTGCAGCGTGGCCTTGATCTTCAGGATGAGGGACAGGTTGATGACATACTTCCTTTCTGACTCCAGCAGCTCCAAGGCGATGTTCTGCCTTTTGGCTTCCAGAAGATAATGGTTAAGTTTAAAAATAAGAAAATACTGATGTCAGAGACAGCTTCATGTTAGGCTAGTGAAGTGATCATGAAAGGAGAAGCTTGTTTAAAAGTGATATCAATGTCTCGTCTGTTTTGTGTCTTTCTCCAAAATGTAAAACTCCACCCTGATGCTACAGCATGCCCCAGACATGACTAGAGCTAAGAAAGCTCCAAAGCAAATGTGTTTCCCCCTATGAATCCCAAATTTTTCTAAGAATAAAAAAACAAGCATGCAAAGGCAGAACAACTCATATCAGGGTTTCCCATTCTGAAGAATCCCTGCAGAATGAGAAGTTGTATTTTTCACCCACTTAAGCAACTACATTGCTGCAATCCCATCAGTACTCTGAACCTGACAGGTCTTGGAAAGGAGAAGGGCTCTCCTGGGTACGGGAATGGTTCTGTCAGTCACAACCCAACAAATACAAAGGCCAGAGGTCTTGGAGTGTGAGACCCTGAGAGATTCCTCCCTAGCAGGAGAAACTGGCCTGTGTGTCCCCTCCATGGATGCTGATCACCAACCAGCTCACACCAAACATGGATACAGCTTTGAGCCTCTCTAGCTAGAGTTTTCTACTCCTTACCAGCCAAAGAGGGTTCACATATTATGTTGTCTGCTGAGCTGTATCTGCTTTGGCCCATGTCTTTCCCCCTCTCTGGTTGCTCTTTGGAAATGTACTCATCTCCCCAGTCCTTGGTGTCCTTGGGCTGCTTCCATACTGTTGATGGCAGATGCATTTTCGACTGCCCCTCTGTTGCCAGGGAAGGCTTGAGGCTGTCATCTGTCTCCAAGGCTGCTCCTGCAATGACAAACAGGTCTATGGACTCTGACATCTCAGCAGACAGATTACGCTGCAGCAGGCACCTAAGCCGTGTTTCCATCCATTTGAAGCACCGGAAGGTGAATTTGGAGCATTCTTTGTGCTTCACAAGGGCTGTAGCCTTGTAGACACAATTTACAAAGGACGTGCAGTTGGTGAGCTCTTCAGCAGAACAAGGTTTGCACTCTTCCAGCGTTTATTTTTAGGCCAAATAAGATCCAAAATTAAACATATGTTAGAGAAGAAGAAAGACCATCTCTGCCCAAGTGGGAAAAATGGTGCTCCCACTAGTCTTTGTCACATCAGGAAGCCTCAATTCTTCCTTTCTGCTAAAGCACTTAGAATCTGGGAAAGCAACAGCAGAAAGGCTTTCTCTGCCAAATCCTTGGCATTGACCATTGGGTATTGGACACTTCAGGGACACAGGTTTGCCCTCATTTCTCAACTGTAAGTATGAAAACAGAGGCACATGGCAGAGTGAAAGACATCCTGGCGAAATGCCTTCCCTGAAAGCATTTCTTCAACGCAGTAAAGCAAGCACTCTAATTGAATCATTGTCCCGCTGTCTTTTGATGTTTGATATTTTCTTACCTGGGCCTGCTATGACTTTCACACCTCCTTCTCCCATGGGCATGATCCTGGTGTCAGACACTGTTGAAGAACAAAAGGAACTTTAACAAGAGAAGATAACTGTAGAGCTTGCTGCTTCCTGCCAGGCCCTCCCTGTCAGAAGAGTTAAATCCTCCAGTCTTTCACAGTTTTGCTATGAAAACACCCCTTTTGGACTCTCCAGTAAGGAGGATCTTTACTGCTGTGCTCTTGTCACAGTCTGTGTTTCAGTAGCACTTGTAAGCAGATAATGTGGGGTGCCTGCTCTGCTCAGTGCTCAGTGACTGCAGAGGAATGTGAGCAGTCTTGGCTTCTCCTGGCATGCAGATGCATGTTGGGTAGAAGATATCCCACCCAGAACAAGAGGACGGAGGCCTGGCACAGAGACAGGGCTGCTATTTTGAGTGGAAAGGAGCTTATTGAAGAGCAGAGGGATGGAAAGAAAGGAGCAGTGGGAGAAATGGATGAGAAAGGTGGCTATGCAAGAGAGATGTGAGGGAGAGGGCTAACACGCCACCTCAGAGTGTAGGGCAGAGAAGGGCCATGACTGGCAGGTTCTGGGCAAAACAGAGCAGAAAACAGCACGTTTTTCATCTAACCCCTGCCTTTGTTGACATTTTAAATGAGTATGTTTTCATTATCTTCCTATCTGAACAGCAAGAGAGTGATAGACCAGCTTAGACCCCCAAACTTAATTATAGAATGAAAGGCTCTGGTCCATCACCTTTTCTTTGATTCCTACTTCCAAGTGTTTGGCAGTTGACAGTGTTTTCCTCATCAAGGTGTGATCCTCCTTCCTGTGCCCTGCTCCCTCACACAGAAACAAAACCAAGATTTTTATCAAGAGCTCCCATTTGGTTCTGTATCTGTGCCACTGGCGCTACAGGAGCGAAGATCCAGCCTGCATCCCCCTCCTTGGAGGAGGTAAGAAATGGCTGTTGAGACAGTGTTCGCGAAGCAAATACTCCCTGAACCCAGGTCGCCCTAATGACCTTCTTCTGATTTTTTTTCCTCAGGAAGGCACTGCATTTGCCTATTCTGTTTCCTACCTTTTTCATAAGTCACGTTGTGTAAAAGACTCGTAAAATCTTCATTTATCAGCACAGGTTCTGGGAGGTTGATGGATCGAAATGGGCTGCCCTGGAGAGGTGTTGGCACTGTCTGTGACCCATGGTCATCCTTCTGTGCTCTTCTGTACAAACACAAAGAATGAGGTGGTTGGAAAGTCTGAATGCTAGAGGTGAAGCTCCTACACTACATTTGTGGCCAACGCTGTGAGAAATGGGACAACTCTAGCAGAGACCAGGAAAGGAGCTGGCTTTGATGGAATTGGCAGTTCATGAACAATGTTCTGGAAATAACTTCCACTGGCTATAGGGGAAGGTTATTTCAGATCTATTCTTTTGCAGAGCATATTTCATCTAATTAAATAGCTTAATTAGCTGAGGGGCTAGCCTAGATTTGCAGTGTTTGCATCAAGGCAGCTGTATAGACTCATGATCAAAACTCTGTTTTCAGAGGGAGGCTAATTAGGACCAAGCTGGACAACCATCTGCTTCATCACAGCATTAGTGTGGCCCAGCAGTGTGCAAACATTCTCCGACTCTGCTCAGAGGAGAAAAGACTGGTGACAGGAAAGCAGAGCATGGCTGCACCATCAGGAGCCCATGGAGTCCTGCAAGCTTGGAAGGGGAAACTGCAATGCTGTCGTCTGGATGGTGGAGGCTTCTGACTTTCAACAGTGTTACTCCCCCAACATGTTTTTAGTGGGTCTGTGTGTTCCACCAGGCCCTGGTTCTCCAGGGAGCTGCTGGGGGCTGTTCTGCTGTTGGGATCACAGTGAGGTGTTAGCATTTCTCTGCTATGTTTGCTCTGTGGAGTGTGTGTCTAAAAGCCTGGGGTGGACTGAAGCATTTCTGGTAATCAGAGTTGATACACATGTCCAGCCAGGAAAAAAATTAAGAAATTATTGTATACAGAAATGAACAAAATGGACACCACTGCTAATTAGCATTTTCAGCACTCTGGAGTTTGGGCCCTTACTTAGCTTTCATTTTCCTTGATTCCCGCCGCTTCTCTTGCTGCAGCTGCTCAATTTTCTGTTGCATTTCCTCCTGCTTTGCACTGATTTCTTCAATCATTGACTTTGCATCGCTGAGCTCCTCCTGAGAAACAGGCAAAAGCACAGCATTCCCAGGGTGCCCATCAGCCTTACATGGCACAGCTCTGAATGCTGGCTGGTGTGCACTTAAGGTGCTTCAGGGTGCTGTGGGGAGTGGCTCTGTGATTAGACACTCTTCCTTTGCAGGTCCAAGGATGTGTCACACGTGCTATGCACAACATGGCACAACATGGTGATCTAACACACTACAGGGAACTCACCCAAACCAGTGTGGTGCCACATGATCAAGGCACTGGTGGGAGATGAGACTCGCGGCTTCATCCACCACCAGCTGAAAGCACTGGGAGGACTCCTGCCCTTAATGGCATTTGGAGGTGGACCTTAGGGACCACACTTCCCTCTGTAGTTTTCCAGTATGTGTATTCACATGTTGCACTTGGTTCAGATCCCACTGTGAGCACTCACATGTATAAGCTTTTGCCAATCAGGCCTTGGATCTGCCCTTTTAGCCTGGTTTCCTAAGGAAATGAGGCCCTCCATATCCTCTCTGTCCATCCTCCCTCAGGTCGTTTCAGCCAAGACTTACTCAGATGTAGAGCTCTCATGCATGAAGTTCCTGCAGGTTTCATGAAAGTGAGCAGCAGGATTGAGGAGAAATACTCAAGAGTTTCATGTAAACCAAAGAATTTTCCCCAAGAAGGAAGGTGGCTTTGCTGAGAGCTCAGTGTTTGAGCAGCCAACATGGGTATGAGGCAGAGGGAGAGCAGCCTTTGCCCCTTCTATTGCTTGCATAATTCTTTGTATCTGGATTTTAAATCCCCTTTTCTCCTATGACAATGTCCTGGATAACCCTGTGTCTGGCTGCTCTGAGACCTTACCCTCTTTGTTGTCTCTCTTGCTCGTCTGGCACCAAGGGCTCCTTTTGCCTGGTGCCATCTGTCTCCCTGTCATAGGGTTAGTAATGGGCTTTTCCAGTAAGCAGCCCTCTTTAACTGCACAAGGTATTATTGACTCAGCAAAACCCCATGGGGAAAATTTGCAATAAAAACAATAAAAGAGTTCCTCTGCCTGCCTCGTCACAGGCAGTCATCCAGTTTCTGCATGGAGACGCTGGCTGGTCTAAAGTGTACATCAAGCCTTCTTGAAGCTAGGAAGCTAGGCTGTCTCTCCAGCCCTTTGTCTTTATCCTCCTGGGCCAGATCAAACCAGGCAGCACTTCCTCCCAGCCATGTGGAAATGCAACTTCAAAAGGCTTTAGGGTTTTGTGTTAATTTGCTGCTCTCCAGTGGCTTTGGTTCCCGCAGGAAACGCAGGAGACCTGACCCAGGGAGAGGTGCGGGACAGTGGCCCAGCAGTAGCCTATGAACAGGCCATAAACCCATGGCATGCGCAGCCCAGAGCAAGGGCTGCTTGTGCCCAGGTAACTCCCAGCACTGCCTCATGGCCAGTCGAGAAGGCTAAACAGGCCAGAGTATGGGTTACTCTTGGGTTGGAGCAGTCAGGGGAGACCCAAAGCCAAAGGAAGCACCCCAGGTGTATCCAAAACAATTGTGCACTTCTTTTCTTTGCAAACAGGAAGTATTGTTGGAGGCGGGGGAATGCTTTCCTCTGCCATGCAAGCTCACATGGAATGTATGCAGCCTCCCCACAGGTCACACTCCTACCTTGAATGTGTTGAGAGAATTCTTCATCTCAGCCACCTTCTCTTCCATGGCGCAGCGGCAGCTCTTGACCTTCTCTTCCAGGGCATACTCTCCATGCTGGATCCGTGACAGCTCCTGCATTGCTTCTGTGAAACCCGCCTTCAGCTCAGAGGCTAATGCCTGCAACTACAGCAACCACAAACACGGTGGGTTCAGTCCCTCCTCCCAGGCTCAGGTGTTTGTGTCCCCCAGGGTCACTCGGCTGGCACAAAGGCTGGGTGTAACCCATCCTGTAAGGTGCTGTCCTCTTTCTCCTCCTCCTTTCATGGCTGGGAAACATGGGGAGAGGTTTGGCCCCTGCTGCAGCCTCAGTACATAATAGGAGGTGTTTGTCTTGGGCAATCAATGCGCCCCTTTTTCAGACTTTTTTTAAAAACTTTTTTGAGTTTTTCCAGGCTCCCTGGCAGTTTTCAGCCTGTCAGCCCGTAGTAGGAGAGGACAGCCTGAAACATGCCAAGAAGGTTTGCAATAACAGCAGCCAGATTATTAATCTCCAAAGCAGCTGAGCAATCAAGAACGTGTCCGGTTTTGAGCAAGTCCTCCTCCCACACGTGCTCGTGGGGCTGGTACTCTCCCCACACAGGTCTAACCCCTCGCTCTCCAAGGGCTGTGGAGAGGCTCTGTCCTTTGTCACGGGCCCTTTCCATGGAAGGAGGCAGCTCTAACTTGTGCTGGGGAGGGAACAGGAGGTTTTTCCCTGGCATACAGTGATGCTGTGCCCACTCTCTCTATTTTCTGTCCCTAGAGGCCCTAGTGCTGCTGGAAGAGCTCACCACCTAAGCTGGAAGCAGCCAGTGATAGCCAGGTGAAGCAGGAGATGGACTGGGGCAAGCCAGGCTGGCAGAGCAAGCAGACAAGGCAGGTGTGGAGGTGGGCAGTGAGGGGGGATCAGCGGCTGGCGGAGGGCTAAGCAGGGAATACCCTCTGGGAGCAGCTCGGGCTGGCGACCCTGAACTCTGCCCCCACTGCTGTGAGCGAGGCGCTCGTCCTGCCTGCACAAAACCCACAGCAAGGTCGCGGCCCAAGGCGCTTCGGTACAGAGGTTTTTACCTTTACAACAGAAATTCGGCCTAACATCTGGTTATAAACTGAGTCCAAAACGGGAGCACTGGTGGTAAGCGGAGAGCCACCCCGGGAACTCAGGCGCTTGAGTCCTGCAAATGGAGCAGAGATGGCTTCCGATACCTCAGGGCAATGGCATGCACCAGCCTCCTCTGGTCAAGACTGGCAGTGTCTTTACAGAGGATGTCTGCCTGCCATCCCCACTCCTACCCCAGCGCTCACCCCACAGCCCCCACTCTGATCTGGCTGGACACACATTTCCAGAGTGCCTGGGTAGGAGGAGTGGGACTGACAGGAACCACAAGCACTGGGACAGGGCAGATGGGAGCAGGAGGCTGAGGACGTCCTCCCTCATCAGGATGACAACCTTGAATCCCCAAGCCAGCTGGAGCTCCAGACCCCTTGGCTCAGCCCTTTCCCCCACCCCTCCTGGCCACAGTGTCACCCTGTGACCTGTGAGAGTAGCCTGAAGGGTTAGAGGGGCTGCTTAGGGCAGACAGTGACCACACTGCTCCTGATATCTCAGACCAGATGGTGGTGGCATCATCAGACATCCGCACATATGTGCCTGGAGAAGGGGGAGGGAGGGTTATAAAGTACTGAGACTGTGAAAATGTTAATATTCCCATCTCTGCTCACAGGTGCTTGACACACTTCCCCCATGAGCTGACGTGGCCAAGGCACAGTCTGTCTGCCAGCCTACATCAGGGCTGGGCATCACACACTGCCCTCCAGCTGAAAAGGGTTGATTCATCAGATCTATGCCTTCCAACTGGAATATGCTATTCCATTCTATCCTATGCTATCCTTTTTAGAGATCTGCTTCAGGATGGAGATATCACAGCCCCAAGTCTTGCTAGCAGTAGAGCAGTCCTGGAGCTGGCCCTGGAGATAACATGGTCTGGGGAGAATAAGCCCAAAATGAAGTGTTTCTGCCCACAAGCCTGGCCATGTCCTCCTCAGATGCTTCCAGAAAGGGGGTAAACTACACAGATCCTTTGAAGGGTATAGGGATGGGAATCATTGCTGGTCTTGAGGCTTCAGAGTCAGAAACTGCAAGGCATCAGCAAAAATGGAACACTGCAGAGACTTTGGTGTCCATGTGCACTGAAACGCTCTATGGAAGCAGAGTTCAGCCAACAAAAAGAAAGATTTGGATTAGAGGCTAGACAAAATATCCTCTGCATCTAAGAGCAGACAGTGACCTGTTTTTTTGGGATTTGCTGTTGGCCAGTCTTTGCTTTTGCAGTGACAGTGCTAGCTTAGTTTCTTTGTGTGTCCATCTCAGTGCTCCAGAGCCCAGCCTGAGTCTGTCCTGCCCCATATATCCTTCCTCAGCCCCATGCAGCTTGCAGTGGCTATTTCAGTCACTGAAATGCATCCTTGTCTTGCTGCTTGATGGATGAATGCAGCCAGAAACACCAATCAGCCACAGGGCTTGTATGATGGAACAAGAAGTGCTGAAACACTGAACAGGTCAGGGTTAGCATAGAAAGGAAATACATTCTTGTTGCATTGGATGCAGGATTGATCCAAAATCAAGTGAAGTGGTACAGGAACAGCATGTTATCTTTAAACTCTTGCCAAGCATAGTGTAGCTATGGATTTTAGTTTGAGCTCATTTCTAAAAGCAAGCTGTAGAAAACCATCCTTCAAATCCCATAAGCTGTTCAAACAGATGGAAGCCATTGAAGTCTCAGGCCCTGCCCATGTCCTGCCCAAGTGACAGGGCTCTGTCTCCACAGGGATGGCCTATGCCTACAGGACCAGAGAGGTACTTCACAGGTTTGTGACCCTCTGGAAAGTCAAGACAGCTCTGTGTTCCTAAAGTTTCTAAGTGCAACACATACCAAAAAAGACAGATTTTATAATACAGCAACGGTTAAACTGTAATGTGTTGATGTACCTTAACACTTAAGTTGTGGAATTTAAGAAACAACAACTTAAATTGAACTAATGCCTAGAAGATAAATGAATCTGCACAGTCATAGGGAGTCCTTTGAACCTGTCCAAGAACTGTTCAACAAAAGCATTTAGGCAGCTAAATAATTTAGCACCAGGTACTGATTTCAGCGCCCATCTGCCTTTGGAGTGTGGCCCTCAAACCTGACAAAGCAAAGGAGTGAGGCATCCAGTGCCATGTGTCTGTGGTAGGTTATGCCCTTCTTGGGCCCCATGACACCTATTTCACCTGCTGCCCTGATGTTTCTCAGCTCTGTGTGGAAAAACCATACTGTTCACAAAGGGTGCACAGTACCAGACTTCTGCTTCCCAGACCAGAGGCAGCAAAACTGCAGAGTCTCCCCCCTCTCTCTTGGTGGGTGCCAGCAATTTGAGACATTTGTAAAGATAACAACTGTCCTTGCAGCCTAAAGCTTTGTTCAGGCTTTGAGGCAGCCCATGGAAGATGCTTGTGGACAGCAGATGGGGATGGTTTATGGAAGGAAAGGGTGGGATGGAAAGAGGGCAGCAGAATGTTGGTGAGCTGGGTCACTGCCCTGGCTGCCACTAAAAGGATGAGAGGGGGCCCTTGCTTTTCTGAGTAGCTGTGTCCCACAGGTTTCCCCCAGCACTGGCCAGGCTGTCCAGGGCTCTGTCTCCACAGGGATGGCCATTTGCATCTGCCACCCTTGGCAGCTGCCTAAGTCCTCATACTGGAACAGGACTTGCTGTCTGGGACCTTGAAATGAAGCCTGTCAAAACCAGTAGAAAACAGGCTCATGATAAAGAAATACTGCACAGAACAATTCTGCTATTATAAATATATCCTTGAAAAGAGCAAAACCTTCTGTGGCCGTGAAGGAGTACTGTCTGTGGTGCTTCCCCCAGCTTATCTAATGTCCATCATTTGCACATCTTTTGAGGCTGGTCTGAAGAAGTAAATAGACATTGTGTCACTCAAAAGAGGGCTGCCTGAGGACACTGCTTGAAACCAATGTGGCACAGAGTCCAGCATTTGCCACAAGCCCTGGATCTGATTTTTCTGAGTTGCATGATGCATGCTTCTACCAGGAAACAACTAATTTTTAGAACAGAACTACTAACTCCTGTGCTTAAGGGCAGCACTCCTACAGCCAAGCATTAGGAAGGCTTGCAGTGCCTCATAGCAGGAAAGCAGCAGAGCTGCAGTGATTTACAGTGGTAAAGAAGCTGGTCCTAGGAGTATATCCAGCATATATACTCCTAGGCAAGGATAGTAGGAATACAGTCAGAGCAGCAGGGTAAGTACAGAAGAGAACAATGGAGGTACTTAAAGGGGCCTGCAAGTACTTATCAGCCCTTGTTCCACGTCTGTGCAGTCCCTTTTGGTAACTGCATTGTCCATAGGGCCTTTGCTGAAGCAGAAGGGAAGAGCCAGCTGGTGACTGACATTTAAGGATTCATTAAGGCACCTAGATGTCAGCTGGAAGGCAACATGTGTGCATGGTGTTTCCAGCACACAGTCCCACATGCGTGTTGGATCCGCTGTGCTGGGCCCTTCAGCAACCCAGCCACAGCTCCTGCTTGGAGCTGTCTGGATGGGAAAAGAGGATGAGACAACAGAAGTGCTGGGTAGTTCATGGAAAGCAGTGCCTTCTCCACTTGCCACGGTGCACTTGCAAGCAATTACGGACATTGGTGTTGCAGTGGTGACAAGGGAGGTCTCAAACAGTCTGGATTTCCACTTCAGGGGTATGTTTCCTCTTTCAGATTATGATTCCATATTGAAGCAGACCAGGGATTAAAGTGCTTAAAACTCTGTCGCATTTCCTGCAGACTGGAAATGCATAGGAAACATCACTGTGGAAAGGCTGAAACTGCATCTTACAGGATGGATACTCCCTGGGCTGTGGTAATAGACAGCCTTACAGCATCTGTGGTGTCCAACTGCAGCAAGAATGTCAGCCCAAAGACAGGCCGCAGAGCTCAGGAGGAACTGATCACCAGGGTTTCCAAGCTTCTGGCTGGGAGGCCAGACAGAGACATGCAGAAAGACTCAACACTCTGGCTGCTCTGGATTATCAGGCAAGAGCACCCCGTGATCTGAGGAGCTGGGAGGCTGCCAGGACAACCCAGAGCCCCACAGAAGACTTGGGCCCCTGCTGCATAAGACACCCCTGCCCCATGTCCGTCAACAGATCCTTGCTCCTGGGACAGTTCATCAGGTTTGCTGAAAGCTCATCAAAGCTCAGTCATGAAATCTCCCTCCAGCCCAGTGAACTGACGTTCTCTAATTGGTGCTAATGATGTCAGTTTCTTAATTAGCTGAGCTCACAAATCAGCTGTCTAAATAGAACTGGTTGTGAGCAGAGAAATTTTACTGAAAGGTCTTCTAAGATGAAGCCCAAGATGTGTGATATTTATTCATGCAGTGTGCACATTTTGGTTGCCATGTTCCTTGTAAATGCCTACATTTTTCCTTCAGCTTAATTTAGCTTTTTAACTACTGTTTATATATTAGTAACTCTTTAAACTCTTGGAGTTATTTAGGGCATTTTGCTCATCTTTACCTGGGAAATCTGTGTTGCAGGGGTACTCACAGGCACACTTTCAGTCCCTCCTGTGGGAATAAAGAACTTCAGTCAATTAAAATGACTTATAATGGCTGCTATAAATAACTGGAACAGAGGGTTTGAAGTCCCTCTTGAGGAACAGATCCGTTTTAAGGGACTCAAGTCTCACTTTTGGAGATCTGAACACCATATCGTTTGTAAAATAAGCTGCAATTATAAAATGGGAATGACTCACCTAAATTCGGATGTTAAATTCACCTTATTTGCTGTCCTGTGTCTGGCCAGAGTTGATCCATGCAAGGAAGTGAGAATGCTTCTATGTGCAATTAGGACTAAATTGCTCCATGTGAAATTTAGTTCCGTGTACCAGCCTTAGGTAACAGGGTTTTTTGTCCTAAAGCATTACTGATCTGTTTCTCTACTGAAACAGTCAATTTTATCCTCTACTATCTCCACAAAAGGCAAAATACCTTATCTGTATATTTTAAACCCTAAGTTACATTTTGTCACAATGCAGTCCAAGCAGTAATCATGTCTTTCTAACACATTAAAAATACACCTTTTCATCGGTTTCGTCATTCCTGGGGCTCCGTGGCATGGTGATCCCACTTGATCTTGTACAACTTAACATTGCTGAAACAGACTTAGCTCATGGAGGAGATTATATCTATTTTGCAGAAGTATTTTGGACACTGCAGAGACATTATCTCTAGGCATTAATCCTAGAATTGTGGAATTGAGTTGGAAGGGACCTTTTTAAGGTCATGTAGTCCAACTGTCTTGTGCAGAAACCTTCAGCTGTCCAACAGAAATCACTGCTGGTAGTGCTGCCATTGCACTTTCAGGGAATTGCTGTCCAATGGCCATCGTGTCATTCCCTCCATCAGGCTCCCTGGCTGGACCTCACTTCCAGAAAACACCATGCTACTCTGTTCCTCGTCTGGATTGCCTCCCCTTGGGAATGCCACTTCACCAGATGGGTTTTCTCTTGCCTCTGAGGATTTACCTCACTCATCTCTGCTGTTAAGGCACAGACACAACCAGTAACCCCATGCCCAACTCCAGGGGAAGCCAAGCTCCTTCTTTCCATGCCGGCTGCAGATGCTTGGTGCTTTTCCAACCTGGGCCTTTAAGACTACAGAAATTCAGTCCTGCAGAGGCTGGAAAAGCATGCAAGGAGGACTCTGCACAGTCAGCCAGTGGAAACTTGAAGCCTGGAAGTCAGAGTTATACAAGGCATAGCTCCATTCTGATTTCTTTACCCCTGAGGGGGAATGTGGGTTACCAGCAAGGACACCTATGAAATGGCCCTGTTCTGGTCTCTAGGATTTGTCCTGATTCAGAGGAACTTGAGCAAATTCCCCAGTGGCTTGCAGAAGGGAGAGGGAGAGAGGCTGTGTGCTCCTCTCTGCCCATGTGCCACTTCCTGCCTGTGCTAGTGGCTCTCTCAGCTGTGGGGTTGGGTAGCTGGGTCAGACACTGACTCTCTGGGGAATATCCTCTCATGCTTCCTCCAAGGGAAACAAGAAGCAGTAGGCTGACTGGGAGAAGTAACTATGACTCCAAACTGCCAGCTGTTTGGGGTCAGAACTCATCGGCTAGCCTGCACCAAGTCCCACATTTCAACTTTTAAATTATATGTTGTTTTCATCTTCAGCTTTGGCCCTTCTGGGTCTTTTTTTCCAGATTTTCTCTGCAACCACATGAATTAGAAACCAGCTTTTGGCCTGAAGCTTTCTTCATGATGCCTGGAGCTGAGGCTTGAGAAGACAGCCTGTGTGTACAGTGACCCTCCTGAATCATGGAAACTGAGGCCCATGCCCGTTTTGTTGGGCTCTTGCTGTGGGGTAGTAAGGACTGACTCAAAAAGAGCAAGAGGACATGTTTCTGAATTAATAGTACAACACAAACCCAGTGCTGGTGGGGAGATCCAGGACAAGGAGATGCTGTTTTTACAGCATGGGTGGGTGTATTGAATGCTGAGCTCTCTGAAGGACTGGAGGTGTCAGGTAGAAGCACAGCACAGCGAGGAAGAGCCTCCCCAAATCTTCTTTGGGTGTCTTTCAATCTGATACATAACACAGAGGGCCTGACCCATGCCCTGCAGAAGTCTGTGGGGATCTTTCCTGTGGGTTGGATTATGTATCAGTGTGTAATGTCCTTGAATATATTCAAAGTGAGGAACTGCTCCTGAGCAAGACCAGAACTGGGGAGAGGATCACTGCCACTATGACTCTGCCTCCCACTTTTGCCATGAGCCCTCTTTGAATGCACCCAGTCAAAACCCAGATCCATAAAGTCACTGCAAAGCAGAAGGAAGGCTCCTCACAGAAGCAGAGGAGGCTCCTCACAGTCTCACTGTGGGAAACAAGGGACTTCGTGGTTATCTCCCAATTTCTGCAGTGAACATCTGCAGCCCATGAGGGCATACCAATTAATTGGAAAAGATCCCTGAGTTAATTTCCTTTTCAGCTTGCTGTAGTGTAAGGGCCTAGGTACAGACCTAATTTCATCAAATTAGAATAATCATAATAATAATAGAGAAATTAACTTTTCTGTTAACTATGCCATGAATTCTGGCACCACCAAGCATCTTTTAAGAGGGAAAGAGGTGGTCCTGTCTCTCTCCTGAGCTGACTTCTAGAGCTACTCCCCCTGCTCATAGTTTTGAGAGTTCCTCACCATACGGACGCAGTGCCTCTGAGGTGGCAAGGCAGAGCACAATGCAAGGGATTTGGGGTGGAAAGCAAGTACCACATTCTTCTGAAAGAAGTCAGTAACCACTAAAACCCTGGATGTGAGCTTTGCAGACTTTCTAGAATGCAGCCAACCTTAGCAAGGACTTATTGCATGCAAGCAATGTGGCCTGGATACATCTTGGTGCTTGCAAGACTGGGACTGGTGCAGATATCTGGGTTGTGGCACTGATACAAACAAGAAGCCCTCGCTACAAAGCACACGGGGGAGAGAAGCAGATCCTCATCACAGCACCCTCATGTAAAACACAGCTTTGGACAGTTAGAAGTCTCCCTACATCCTAAGGCAGAAGTGGGGCACGAGGCGAGAAAAGGAATGACTTTCCACATTGGACATTACATATGCCACAGGAGTATTTTCCAGAGAGGGTAGGGAGGTGGTTCTAAAATAGGAGATAAAAACGTCAACCCCCAGATATTTCTAAGAAACTGGAAGCACTGAACATTTGCCCACAGCTGCCATGGCTGAGAGGTGCTCTCAGGGGGCTGGCTGCTGGGTCCTATGAGAGCATGTTTCTCTCTTGCTGCCTTTCATACTAGCAAGAAGTGAAATAAGAGGATGCTTTACCTTCGTGTTTGTTTGAGTCCATGGCTGCTATGGGGTGTGCGTCCTCGCAGGGACTCCTGTCCTCACTCTGGAGGGTTCTGGCTGGTCACTGGGAACATCCCATGGCTTAGAGCTGCCCACATGTGAGCCTTGGGGTGGGTCAGCTGATCTGAACCCTGAGTGCAGAAAGATGCAGAAAGGGTTTATTGAGCAGAGCTGCTCAAAGTTCAGACAACAGAAAGGAGGAGGGATTTGAGAGAGAATGAAGCATCCTAAAGATCTGTTTGGGTTCACAGTGCTGCTACAGAGTGGATGCTGGTACAAACGCTTCCCTCCCAGCCCAAGGCCATTTGTGCTTCCATGGAGAGGTGACTAAAAGGTTCTATGTAATCCCACAGAGACTGTTTTCTCAGCAAGATACTTCCTGTATGAACTGAATCAAAGTATGCTGTAGTTTGAACATGAATGTCTTGCACGGGTGTTCTGCATTAAAGAGCCAGCTTTTTGCTATGCAACCAGTCACCCAAAATGTACTTCAGACCTGTGTTTGGGCCACAGAGATACTGCCTTCAGAATGCTGCTGCGCAGTTCTGCCAGCACTTTAGGAGGCGCCTGTACTGCTGTGCCTGCTTGCTCTGTCCGTTGCCTCCCTGACTGGGAGACATAGGAGTGCTGCAAGGCACCTCGATGTGCAGGTGTGGCCTCTCTGGAAACCAGGGACAACAGGGCATGATGCTGTGCCCAGGCTAATCCCGTGGTAAAGCACCTCATCACTCACCTGGTATTGGGATTAGGACCTTGATGCCTGATTAATGACATGGGCAGAGACACAGAAAAATGGATTGTACCAGCTCACACTTCTCTTGTCAGCATGGGGCCTACCACATCCACACTTCCCCTTCCCACGGTTTGATTCAAGTCTGCTTTTGTCCAGCCTTACTGGGAAACCAGGTGTGATTTAGGACTCTAGAATAACCTCCTACCTCCATTCCTGTTGGACATAGTTATGCCAAAGGCTGATGTGAGTCAGCCTTAGCTTTGCTAATGGGACTGGAGTGGCCAGTGTAATGGCCCAGAGCTCTGGTGGCACAGCTCTGCCAAGTGGGCTCTGGTGGTTCACAGAAGTCTGGGGTGAAGCAGGCACAAAGAAAGGCACATGGCATTAAATGGATGGGAGAACTGCAAAATATGCAAGAGCCCTGTGTGGCTACTGGAAATCAGAGCAGAAGCAGGTGCTTCTGGTGCAGTCAGCAGTGTAGCTTTGGGCCCCACACATTAAACCTGAGAGCTTTTGAGTGTGGAATTCCCAGGAGAGGAGAGTAGTGGCACTGTAAGTGCCACAGACTACCCAGCTGGCCTCTTGCTGAGGGTATGGTGTGGACTGAAAGGCTTCCAGCACAGTGCTGGAGGGACTTGGGGTTAAGCATCTTCTTAAGACTGAGGGTTAATGAAAAGATAAACTTATTTGTAAGAGAGCTCTTTATAAGATCACTTGCTAAGAAGATCCACTGACTTCTCAGGACAGAGGATCCCTTGGCGAGACATGTGGAAAACCTGAGCAAAGGTGGAGGGACCTTTGAAGTAGGCTTTGTAGAAATAGGCTGGGAAAGCTTCCAGGTGAATGCCTGGTTACAGTGAGATAAATCTTAGAGTTTGTTACATCTGTTTTCGATCAGCTGATAGTATAACCATTATATTTTGTTCTGAAGACTCTTAGAGTCATTACAGAATTTAGATGAGCAGGGACCTCTGGAGTTATCTGACTCAAAGCAGGGCTAAGCCCAAAGCTAGACCAGGTTCTTCAGGGCCACTTCTAGTCAAGGTCGAAGTATGTCCCAGGCTAGAGAATTCTCAACCTTTCTGCGCCTGTACCCCAGGGCTACACTTTTCCTATGAGGAATAATTTTTTCCTTATGGCCAATCAAGGTTTCTTTTGTTGGAGTTTGTGCCCATGGCCATTTATCCTTTCATTGTGTCTGTGAGAAAAGCCTGGCTGTCTGGACTACAACCCCTATTAAGTAGTTGCAGGTGGCTATAGAAGTTTCCCAGCCTTCCTTTCCCCAAGCTGGACAAACCCAGCTCACTCAGCCTCTCCCTCTATGCTGTGTGCTCCAGCCCTCTTCAGCAGAAAAAAAAAAAAAAAAAAAAAAAGAAGTTATTTCTATTTCTGGTATTAGGTGTTCCAGAGAATGACAAGAATGTTAGTTGTTTTTAAAGCAGATAAATCTCCTCTCCAGGAGTTTTGAGGAAAAGGTACTTAAGTGTGTGTGTCTGAGCAAAACAGACTTCTAAATTCAACTTCAGTAGCAAAGTTGTTAAAACTTTGCTCCCAATTTAAATTAGTCAGCACCATAGAAAATTCCTGAGGCTTTTGTTATTGGGCTGTTGAACTTGGACTAGTGTGCTTAACAGAGAACTGGTTTTAAAATTCAGAATTGCTTTTGCAGTGCTGGGGAAGGAGGAACAAATAGGAAAGACAAAACAGATATGAAAGAAACATGAACCTCCTCTGTTTTCACTGAAAACAATGAAAACAGCATTTTCCTGGAAACTGATTTATTTATTTTTAGCATATTTTTGCCAATTCTATTAAGGACATGTTTAAGCACAGTCTGTGTCCTCTGCAGAGCTCAGGAGTGAGTCTTTGAAACTGGGACACCGGGGATGCCGCCATCCCCTCCTGCTCCAGGCAAACCAGGAGTTTTGTTATCTGACTGCACTGCAAAGTAGGTTGACCTTGGTTAAGTGGGTCCAGAAAATCTTACCTGTTTTACCAGAGAACTGTCTTTGTCTGTCCTCTATCTGCAACCTGCAATTTCCTGAGTTACCCCTTGGTTCTTTGTTATATTAAATAATTGCATTAACATTGGCTACTTTCCAGCATTTAGGGCTCACTGCTGTACTGGGTGAATATGCAACATTGCCTCTCTCGCCCTGGTCCTTCTGAATTGCTGAATATAAGAACCAAAAATAATCAGTCCTTCCTCATCACAGGAACAGAACACGAACCTTGCCCTGGTTTGGAGTGAAGGTTTGTCCTCTGTTCCCCCCGACTGTGGATGGGGAAGCTGTTAGCACTGTCCTCACCAGTGACCAGGATTTCAGGGAGCCTGAGCTGGCTGAACAGTGTCTGGCTTGTGCCTAAAGGGTGCAAAAAGGGATGGGAAAACAGGATTGGTATTTGGCCCTAAGACCCTGGATGTGGGCTGCTTGGTCAAATCCTGCCTCTGCTGGCAGTGGACAAGTCCTAAACTCAAAAGAGAGTCCAGGTGAGCAGGAGCCCTTGCATGGCTCCAGTTCAACTTCCTGCTCAAAGCAAGAGTAATGTCAAACTAGGTCAACTTCCTCAGGACTCTGTCCAGCTCAGGTCTGGATATTTCCCGCACTGGAGTCTTCACAGCCACTCTGGGCCCTCCAGTACCCTGAAGAAGAATATTTTTCCTAACATCCAGCTGGGGTTTCTCTTAGCTGCAGCTTGCACCCACTGCCTTTCAGTGTGCGCCTCTGGGAAGATTCTGGACTCCATCTTCTCTACAGCCCCCTTGAGGCAGTTAAAAGCTGGAGAGGATTCCCTCCTTCATGTTTTTGGCTCAGTCCTGAGCAAGTCCCTCCCTGTATACACACACATGAATCCATGTGCACATCAGCAGCAAGCACCAAGCCCTCCATGAAGTTCCTTTCCTAAACCACTACCAGGCCTCCACCTGTGGCAAATCCAAGGTTTGCCAGACATGCCAGCCCACCACAGGGTAGTTCCCTCATCAACAAGGAGATGCTATTATTCCTCTGCAAGCTCCCTGACAGGCTCAGTACTCAGTCACATGGAGCCATTCCCAGGCTGTCTTGGCCTGCCATTCAAGCCCAGGCCCCCTGCTTTAGGGACAAGAAATGGCAAAGACACGGTTGTCTTCAGAGCTGAGCACTAAAACTCATTTACACTCCTGCAGCTCTCATCTAGTCAGAATAATATCTCCAGAGCAAAGCCCGGAGAATAATTTGAAGGTGTTAAAGCCATGAGATTCCTCCATCATGGCAAAAGGATGTATTTTCCCCTTTTGTTTCTATCTCCCTTCCAGCAGCCAAATCTGCTGAGCCTAAGAACCAAAGCCACCTCTGCTGTCAGTGATTGTCATGCTGCTGGCCACTGGTGACCAGCAAAGAATCCTGCCCTGGTGCCTTGCACGAGCAGCTGGCACTGCAGCCCCTCCCCGAGCACAGCAGCCAACCTGTTAGAGCCTGGGCCAGCACCCACTTCCCATGAGATCCCCGAGGGAGAAGGGCGGGATGGATGGATGGATGGATGGATGGATGGATGGATGGATGGATGGATGGATGGGGAGGTCTCGGTGAGCTGTGCCCCTGAGGCAGCACAGGAGTGGGGTTCCTGCACAAAGCCATGCGCGGCACAGAGAGGGAGGCAGGTCCTGCAGCCTGCGCTGCGTCTGTGTGAGCACGCTCCCCCTTCCAGCGCTCCCCCCACATGGAATGGCACAACTGGGGGAGAGAATCAGCTGTGCAGAGGATCACAGATCAAACAGACTGAGGGACTACACCGAGCTTCAGCATGCAAACAGGCAGGGTTGAGTGAAGCATTCACAGCCTAGCCTTGGTGCACAAGTTAATATTTGTCTGGCTTCCTGTCCCATTCTGCTTCTGAAATCATGACATGGGTAACAGTGCAGGGGAATCCATGCGCACTTTTGCTGCTTCAGTTGTTAAGCATCCACAGTTTTCCTAAATAAATGCTTGGGATCTTCCTGGTGACTGTCTTAATCCTGCTGGCTGAGATTGCTGGCTGTTTTAAATATCCCACTTGGAGAACAACCCCCAGTCCTCTAAAGAGAACAAAAAATCAGTTATTTACTCTCATCACTCTTGCACTTTGTCTCCAGCTAACTCTAATGCAGTTGTCATCCAAATAAGTCAATTCAGCATGATACTTCAATTTAGCTCTTAAATGAGAGAGCAAAAAAAGGTCTTTTTAAACTGATATTTTAGAGACCTCACTATAAATGCAGCCTAACAAGATTGTCCAGCACACTAAGAAGCTAGATCTCCATTCAGAATCTTAGAAGAAATCAGCTGAAAATAACTATGGTGGGCACTGAAGATGCAAAACCCTTTAAATATCTTTTTATGTGCTGCACAAACAGTATTAATTAGTTATGGCTCTAGCTTTTTCCAATAATATGAAAAATGGCATAATTAACCCCACTCTTCATCCCAAGCCAAGTACATTTTAAACTTACCCCAGGCTGGTTGAAGATCCTTCAGCACTGGCGGTTGCTAGAGTTGGGAATTAGCACTGTGCAAGAAAGGAGAGAGAGAGGAGAGCAATGGTGGCTTGACGTTTCCCAGGATGGGACTGTCACATGCTAATCACTGATTTGAAACGCAAGCATAACAAAAGCCTTCTAATTATATAATCTTCGGGTCACATCCTCGCGTGCCCATGCAAAAACCAGGACTGTGCACTTGGAAGAAGGCGATGCAGACTTTCTGACTTTTTAATTAGCATTGCACGGTGCTGGGGAGGGAGGGCGAGGAGCCCTGGGAAGTGACGGCAGCGGGGGCCGTGTGGGGCCATGTGCTGGTGTGGCCGTGTTGCTTTGCCAGGCTCAGAGGATCTCAAGTACCTCCTGTGGCACCCAAAAAAGACAACCTCCAGTTGGGGACAGGGAAAGGGGACCAGCTCCTCCCTATCTTCCGACACCCTGGCTTTCCTGGGGATGCCAGGGCCGAGAAGGCGCAGGGGCCAAGGGCAAGGTTGCCAAAGTAGCCAGGGCAGGGGAGCAGCAACCACCAGCACTGGAGTATTTTCTGTTTCCTGATAGATGATGAAAAATTTCCTTTTGAGTAAAACTGAGTAAGGGCTTGGAGGGTGGGGAGCAGCAGCCCTCCACATCTGCTCCGTTTCTTCCCTAAGGAGGATTAGCCCTTCACTGGAAGGCTTTTTTCTCCAAAGAACATCAAAGAAGCATGTGGAGGATGCAAGTAACCCAAGGCCAGGGGTGTCAGAGCAGTGCTTGAGCCGGTCCACTGAGTTACTCTGAAGCATAAAAACAGGGAGACATAAAGGAGGAGGCACAGTAACAAAAGGCAGACTAATTTCTCCCTGAAAGACAGAGATCTGCTTCAAAGATACCCTCCAGGCAGAAAACCTGAAATGTGAAACTGCACAGCCTAAATCAGTATAATTGCTGTGCAGCACAGATAAATGTGGAGCCCTAGCAAAGGAGCCGAAAGGACAGGCTCCTAAATTAACAGAAGCTCTCTGGAAGATGCTGCTACCTCTCAAGTCAAGGACTAGGGACAGAGGACACAGTATTTCCTGTTTAGGTTTGGAGGGGTTTTTGTGTTTTTGTGGTTTGTGGGTTTTTTTGTGGTTTTGGGGGTTTTTTTGGTTTTGTTTTGTTTTGTTTTGTTGTTGTTGGATTTTTTCCATTTGTTTGGGGGTTGTTTTGGGGGGTTTTTTGTTTGTTTGTTTGGGGGTTTTTGTTTATTTGTTTTGGGGGGTTTTTCTGTTTGGTTGGTTTTTGGGTTTTGTTTTTTGGGGGTTTTTTTGAGCTGGCTATTTCAGAAGCAAAACACCAGAAAATTGAACAAAATCAACTGTTCCACTTAAGCATAAACTCAGGTGTCCTTTTGCAGTCCCCCTCTAGAAAATGAGAACAGAGGAAGACAAGTATTTTCACTTCAAGACAAGAAAGCATCTGAGAGGCAAAACCCCATGAAATTACACAACGCATTTCTTCTGCTGCAGAGTCACTTCTCCCAGAGCTGACTCTCCATCTCCTGTGGACAGGCTGTTCCCAGAGGTGGGTCCATGGAACATGTAAGCCCTGCTGGAGCAGACACCTTTGGATGGCACGGAGTGTGAGCCAGCAGTGTTCCTATGAACCATTCTTCCCCTTGTGGGGGACAGTGGGGAGCCTTTATGGGGCAGAGCAGACCCAAATGGACCATCAGGGTGGTGGCTGTGGCCACTGTCTGCAGAAGGACCCTGAGGAAACACCCTCATGGCCAGTGTTGTCTGTCTGGTTTGGGAACTGTGTTGGCTCTTATACAGCCAAACTCGTGTGTAAATTTTTTTTTCTTTTATGGTAGTTTTTTGCTTTAAACTCCAACCTGGTACAGCTTGCCTGGAGGGGTTGTGGAGTCTCCATCCATGGAGTCAAGGCCCGACAGGATGTGCTGCAGGGCAGCTGTCATGGGTGAGCCTGTGTGTGCAGGGATCTGCAGAGAGGCCTCCCCAGCTCAGTTGCACAGCTTTGGGGTCTCTTGTCACTTATGTCACCCTCACTCTGAAACTGCTGTAGCTTTGCCCCCTTTTAATCCCACATACTCACTTTGTAGTGAAGGCTGGAGAAGACCTCCAAGATCACTGAGTCCAGCCATAACCCAACACTGCCAGGCCCACCAAAAACCCACGTCTGCCCTGAAATGCCACATCTCAGGGTTTTTAAACTTCCAGGGATGGTGATTCCCTGGGCTGCCTGTCCCAATGCCTGGCCACCCTTTCCATGAACACGCGTTTCCTAATACCCACTACAAACCTTCTCTGGCACAACTTGAGGCCATTTCCTCTCGTCTTGTCACTTGTAACCTGGGAGAAGAGGCTGACCCCCACCTGGCTACTCCTGTCGGGGAATTGTAGAGAGTGATCAGGTCCCCCCTGAGCCTCCTTTCGTCCAGGCCGAGCCCCACCAGCTCCCTCAGTAACTTATGGGTTGGTGCACCAAGCACCTACCAAGATTTTCAACCATCACTCTCGCCTTTACTTGGGAATACGAGAGATACTTTAAAAACCAGCACGCCTGCTGAGAAACAAACAGCTGGTGTCACTGTTAGAGCCACACACACGTACAGACATCCAAAGGCACAGCCGACGGCCACACGTAACTCTCGGCGCTGTGTGAGGGGAGCGGGGCGGGGCGGACGTGCCGTGGCCCGGAAGGGAAACGCCGCGGATCCGGGTCGGGGAGTTCGGGAGATACCGGGCAGAGAGGTGGGAACGCCGGGGAAAAGGGGCGGTGGAGCCCCGGACGGCGTCACGGTTCCGGGGAGAGCGGGGGTGGAGAGGAAGGAGGTGCGCGGGGACTGTGCGGGGGAGGCTGAGGGGAGGTGGGCGGGCAGGGGATGGGGTCCGGGGCTGGGAGAGGATTGAGGATCCCCAGCGCTGGGAGAGGATTGAGGATCCCCAGCCACCCGTGGGAGGTGTGCGGGGAGGGTTCCGTGGGGAAGTGCGGGAGGAGCCGACGGAGCTGCTCCGTGCCGGGGGCTCTGTGCTCTGAGCTGAGAGGAAGGAGGCAGAACCCCGTGTGACAGCGGCCTCGGGGCACCTGCCGTGCGCTCCCTCCTCGCTCCCTCCCTCCTGCCAGACTGCCCCGAGCGGGGTCAGCTTGGCTGTGAGCTCCTGTCCAGCCCCCGTGGAGCTCCAGTGGCGAGAGCGGCCACGAAAAGGGGAATTTGCTTCTCTCCAAGCCCTCGTTTGGGCTGTTACTTGTGCACGGCCACATCAGTTCTTGTCCTGGCTGTGGAGGTGCCAGCACAAAGATCCAGGGAATGAGCTCCTGCCGGGCTGCCCACAGCCGCTCACCTGTCCTTGCGATAGCTTCCCATTAGCACGGGTGCAGCAGGAGATGTGTTAGTGGTGGGCCGTTCTGTTCCCTGGCAGCTGCTCGGTCCTAATGGGCTCCTGTCAGCTCTGGGAAAGATCCTGGTGTGGAAAGGGGAGGAGGCCGCCTGGTTTTACCCGAACAAGGCCAGTTTGTCCCCTCACCAGGCTCCCTAAAGCGCTCAGCAGCCTGGGCAGCTCTGCCGAAGGGGGCCTAGTGTGACAATGTGAAGAAAACATTGTATCTTTGGCTTTAGCTCCCCTTTCACCTTCTACTCTCAGCAAGCTGCTGAGTTAAAAAGTGTGGAGAGTTGCCGGGATGAACCACACGTACTCATAGAGTTATTGGTGGAACTCTGATTATTGATTATTATAGGCCTGGTTATATACATTAGTTAGCTTGTTCACGCGCTATTTAGCAACTTATGATCGGATAATAGCTATTATCATGCGTATAATAGTTAATACGGATTGGCTTTAGCTAAACAATCATGCTTTTTCTCTATTCTTTTCTTGTGGTTACATGCTCCTGTTTTCTCATCCTGTCTTCTCATCTTGTTACTTTCCTACCCGTGACTTTGTTTCTTCTTTCTTGCTTATTAAGGATAATCAAGGTTGCTGAGGCCTAGGTTGTGCACATTCCAGTGAGCAGTTCCCATGAGAAACTGCTCTCAGTATCCATTTTCTCTGAGAAACTGCTCAACAATTACTGAAACCTGGGTTGTGCACGTAGCTTAGCTCTGTATGTCCTTGCTCAGAGAGCCATCCTTCTACAAAAAAAAGTGATGTGGGCAGAGGCTGCTTTCTTCTGTGAAATTTCCCGTGAAGGTTTTTCCTGTGGGCTTCCATGTCCAAGAAAATTCCATCAGAGTGGCAGAACTGGGGCTCCCAGGCTTAGGCAGCACTGCTGGTAGGCTCATGCTTTTGCCATAGAGTTTTGTCAAACTTGCAGCTCTTGGCTAAGGAATATTGCTTCTATTTTCTAAAGCCACAGAACTTACTAAACAATGTTCCAGAAGAATACTTTTTTGCTCCAGGTGCATACAGACACACCAACATGCAGATAATCAACAGTGGTTTGAGAGGGTGTCTTTTCTTGTCACATAGAAAAACAAATGTGTGCTCAGGTGTACAGAGTGTGCTTAATCACCTTCACAACTAAGGGCTGTTTTTTCCTCTTCTTCAGCAAGAAAACATGAGTTGGGCAGGGAGGAAAAGAGGAAAGCCCAACAGAGGAGGAGGACGAGGGAGAGGAGGCAGTGGAAGACGAGGAGGCAGCAGTGGCCATTCGAACAAGCCTCAGCTTGGTGGAAGTAGGAAATGTTCAACCAAAATTTGGGATGATGGAGATGATTTTTGTCTCTTTGAGGAACCAAGGCTGGAATCCAGGTATTTCTGTTAATTTGAGGGGGTGGCATAGAGATATCTGGGATACTTGGGGGTTGTTTGGGATACTTTAGGGCTTTTGGCATACTTTTTGGATTTTGGCATACAGACATTTGGGGCTGGTTTTTGGACATGTTTGAATATAGAGAAGAGTGAAAGGGTGATGAAAGTGTCTCAGTATAAAGCAGTTTTTACATATCTCTTTTGGTTAATGTTTTATAAATTTTATACCTAGGAAAGTGTTTTGTTTTTTAAAGATTAGAATCTCTGATTTTCTTCTTTGTTCATAAAGTAATTTCACGACACTTTTGGTCAGAACCCACTAATAAACACAGGATATTAATTTTCATGTATTACAAAACAGAAGCTGTGCCATGGAAAATGAGCAGTTTAGAATTAGTTTAGTATCCGGTGTGTGTTCTGCCCCATCTAGCTTAGAAGTATGTGGTTGTATTATGGTCTGAGAACAGCTTTACCTAGCAAAGTGTTCAGTAAATCACTAAGGATTTGACGTGGGATACAATACATATACGCATATGTGTGTGCAGATATAGTCACACAAATCCTGGTCACGTAAGAGTGAATCCAGCTGAATAATCCTTAGCTGCTGGATTTCTCTCATTTTGATTTTCCTGTTTTGAATTACAAGTTTGGGCCCTAACATCCCAATTCAGTCAAGATATTTGAGATAGACAACTCATGGTTATGTCCTATTTTAATTTTCAGATCAAGTGCCCCTGCCAGAAGAGGAGGGCAAACGAAACAGAGACCTGAAGCAAGAATGCCTCTGCAGACCATACACATGACATCAGAGAATCAGAGAAGAGTGAAAGAACTTCTTCAAGAGCTGCAAGGGCAGGAACTGGCTCCTGAATCAGAGTTAGTTTAAATGGAGGCACTACTCCAGCTCTTTTAGATGAGCCTGCTTTAGCAGGCATACTGTTAGAAGTGGAAACAGTATTTTTTTCCCTTAACTTTTAATTATATCTCAAATCCTATGGTTTGGATTCTGCTTTGTTCTTCTACAATATTAACTCTGGGAAAGGGGTAGCCAAATCTTCCATTTAAATGAAGGATTTAAAACTCCAGAGGCAGAGTTTTTATGTCTGCTCAACAGTTTAATTTTGTTTCATTTTAACTTGATAACTCTTTTTATCAGTGTAGCTGGAGAAGATGATGATGAGCCTGATTACCTCGATGATGAACAGTGCTGGTCAACAGAACAGGAAGCCTCTGATGTGATGCCAAGGTTGTCTGCTGAGCCAGCTGAGCACAGAATTGTAGACAGTGAAGTGTCTTCATTTGCTGTGCACAAACTCTCCAGGTGACACTTTTCAGTGAATAATTTGTATCCTGAAGAGGTAGATCTCTGGTCTCAATACTTGCTAAGCCCTGAAGGCCCAGACTTCCTCTTGACCCTGGGCAGGTTCTGTGTTCAGAACTGATGAGTTGGTTGATTTAATCCTCAACTAGGTGAATTTAAAATAGTGATTTTATGAAAATAAATCTCTCCAGTCTTTTCTAGTGAGGTTTTCCATTCTTTCTCCAAGGCAATGAAACAGCCTTAGGAGGAAAGCTTATTAGGAAAGCTCAGGGAGCTTTGCTGCTGTTGAAACGTAAACTAATTTATTATCTTAGACACCACAGAGCAGCATTCACAGACACCAAATGGCTGCCTGCCACTGTCATTTAAAAGAGCATAAATATTTTGGTGGGTTTTTTTTTCCTCAAGTGGTAGTAATAGTGTCTCGTGCCACACATGCTCCCTTACTGTGAGCCTTATCAAGCAGATCTGTGGTTATTTTGCTTCCTGTGAGCCTCTCACTCACTTGTTGCCCTGTTTTCTCTGTTTTGTTGCAGGTATGGTTTTGACTGTGAGCGTTGTAGGGTGGTGCTGAGATCCTGCAATGGTAATATTGGGGCATCATTGGAGTATTTGCTATTGCAGTGCTTCTCTGAAAGGTATGGAGAGAAGATGCAGGTTTCTGCAGCAGCTGCTGAAGCCAGTCAAGAGGAATGTTTAGAGCAGAGACAAGAAGAAGCTTTTGCCCTCCGGTCAATCTATGGAGAAAAATTTGTAGAAAGGATTAAAAATCGTGTTTGGACTTTTAGTTTGGAATTGGACTACCTGGCACAGAGGCTCAGCAAATCTAAACAAAAAGGTACAACGGACACAGCAAAACAGACTTCAAAGGAAATATGTAAATTTTACCTCCAAGGAGGCTGCAGGTTTGGTTCAAAATGCAGATTTAGACATGAATTTCCTCCAAACCATCCACTAAACCCACCCAAGAACTCTGTAGACGATGCTCATCTCAGACATAGCGATGGTCCCATATATGAGCTTGAAGTAAGATTTCCTGACGAAAACAAGTATCCTCTTCAGGCACCTCTTGTTGCATTTTACTCCACTGACGAGAATCTGCCTCTTGCTTGTCGTCTGCACATTGCTGAATTCCTCTTTGGAAAGGCCTTGGCGGCTGCAGAGTCTCATGAGCCGGTGGTGTACACCTTGGTGACTTGCTTAGAAGATGAACACGAGATCAGTGAGTTACTGAGCAATACCCAGCACAAGTTCAGTGCTCCTCCTGTGTCCCTGCTGGCAGCACCTCCTGTGAAGCCACAGACAGAGAGCGCACCTGCTTCAAATCAACAAGCTGAAGGTACACCAAATCTCCTTTATGATTTCTGGGCTAAGTACAGTCAGAAAGATTTAAAAGGAAAAAAAGAGAGACAAGTCAGAGCCCCCAGTTCAGCCATCTGTTCCAAATCTATTTCTGGAGATTAAAGTCATGTGGTGAGCCACATCCGTGATCCGTCTGTGCCTCTAGAAGTTCCTTCTGTGATCAAGCTGCAGCAGAGAGGTTTTGTGCTGGCCAGAACCGAGTTCAAGGAGCACAGAGTTTGGTTTGGCAGAGTGAGTGATGCCCATTGCCACACAATCCATGGAAAGCATTGAGAGATGTGAGCTCACCAAAATGGACCAGAGAGGTGTGCTTGGAAGGGAACAGGGAAGGTTGTTTGCAAGCTTTGCTGCATCTGCGACTCATCAATTCAAGAACTTCTTTTTTTAGATTACTTAAAACACCAACAGCTCCTCAAAATTAACTTAAAGGTTGATTTAAGACTAAGCAAATGTGGCAAGTGGTTAGAGTGTCGTTCAAGGTATCATCCCTTTTTATTTATGCTGGTGTACACAGGTTGATTTCACAGGGGGAGAGTTGAGGCTGTGTCACTTGTGGCAGGGTGACTTTCAAGCTCTCAGTCCCAAAACTACTTTTATCTAAGGCAAGGTTTTTTCAAGAGGGTTTTCAAGAACAACTGCATCCAGTTGTAGAGCACTTAAATAGTGACAATCTATGGTTTTGGTACAGTAAGACAAAGTATTCATTTTTTTAAACACATCTGCAGAAAGACAGCTTTGTTCCAGAAACTGAGATTCCAAATAATTTTCTTTAGTTATGAACTATTCCTTATGCTGTAAAATACCTTATTTAGGTAAAAGTAGCCTTAAAACTTTCAGAGGCTGGCTGACAATCTGAGCAAATCTTGCTTCAGTTGATAGGCAAAGGCACCAATGTACCTGGTCCAGTTTCAGCTTTGGTTTAAAAGTACTTGGCAGCAACTTAACTTTTAATTAATTAAAACTGCAGTAACAGTTAAGCTGCTGCTACCATCAGAGTTTTGTGCTGCACAGAAATGGTTGTGTGGTGACTTGGAGAGGTGAGTGAGGCACATGGAAAATGATCAGGAAGGCAAGCCACTTAACCATCCTGGCTCCCTGTGTGGCCACCTAGACCATGGTGAGGGGTAGTGATAAGTGGGATGGGGCTGGAGAAGTTGTGGTTGGTTTGGTGAGGTGAGGGGAGGTTTGCTGGTAGTGTTGAACTAAATGCATGTCAGAAATAGTCCTGCAGACCCTCAGGCCCAGTCTGTCAAGGTTCTTTGTTGGCATTGCTGCTGAAACATGTCTCTATTTCCTGCATTGCTGCTGAGGGCTCGTTGCTTAGTAATAACAGCACTTAACTGTGTGCTCTCTGTCTCAAGCCTCAACAGTGGCAGAGCCTCAGGAAGAAGAGGTGGTGGGAGAAGAGGAGGAGGAGGAGGAAGAAGAGCCTGAACAAGTTGTTGTGGAGAATGAGAGTTATGTGAACTTGAAGAAGAAGCTTTCCAAAAAGTATGATGTGCAGGCAAAGTCTCTGTATAACGAAAACGTTAAAATCTGCGCACAGTTTCGGCAGAAAAAGGTACAATGTGCAGAACATAATTTTCTTGCTTACTTTAAAGAAATAAATATTTAAGATACAAGCTGTTGTTTCAGATGGTTCTGTTCTATCCCAGTGGTGTTCTTACTGCTGTGCTGTCTGTTTTTGCCCATCAGTCTTCCAGGCACTTCCAGTCCATGCTGTATGAAAGACAGAAGCTCCCTGCATGGCAAGAGAGAGAAAACATTCTGGATTTGCTTGAGAGTCACCAAGTTCTTGTTGTGAGTGGCATGACAGGGTAAGAGTGTGATTGCACATACAGACTTTGTGTATCGAAGTATACGCACAAGAATGTGAATTACCATCCATGTTCTGGAAAGGTTGGGGTGGTGGCTCATCTGTGACCAGTGTGACCAGTGACAGCAGTCCTAGGTGAACTTCACGTGAGGGATCACACTAATGAAACAAAGCAAATTTCCAGTGGAATGCAGTCAGTTTATGTGGGTGGAAGGTGTTGGATTTGTGGGGTCTTTAATTAATTCCTGATTTTGTTATGCAGATGTGGGAAAACCACTCAGATTCCTCAGTTTATCTTGGATGCTTCATTGCAAGGATCTCCAAGCAGAGTTGCAAACATCATCTGCACTCAGCCTCGCAGGATCTCTGCCATTTCTGTGGCTGAACGCGTAGCCAAGGAAAGAACAGAAAGGATTGGACTCACTGTTGGATATCAGATCCGTCTGGAAAGTGTAAAGGTACATATGCTTTTCTTGCTGGTTTTAATTTACTCCTATTAAAATGTGCTTAGTGCTTCTCTTCTCTTACACTTCTTCTAGTGTAAAGAATCCCTGCCCTATACCTGCCATGCAGTGAGATAAGCAAGTTTGTATCATCTATACTTTATAAAACATTATGAAACATGTTCTATATTTTATTTCATCTCAAGTTGCACAGTTCACTTTGCAGAATGGGAGTCCAGTGCTGTGTCTCGTGGGTTTGCTTTCTGTTGAGCGAGGTGAAGGGGTTTTGAGAGTGTGAGTAATCCTGCTGCCCTTTGGAAGGCTACTGGCTGCTTTTCTGCCTGTTGCCATTCCCATGTGTCTCCCAGGTGGAGACTGAAGGGTGCAGTTACAGCCAGACAGAAATGTGAGTTTGAATCCAAACTGATGTCTTGGAAGTGAACTTTTGTCTGAGTTGCAGCTGATTTGCTTTTTCCAAGAAGTATGCTAAAAAAGAGACTCACCAAATCTTTCTAGGAAGAGACATCTGAGTTGTTTGTCAGAAAACAATATCCACAGGAAAAGCAGTTCAGATATTTTGATAGGTAGCAATGCCCCTTGGTAAGAAGCAGGTGTTCTCAGTTTCAGTCAAGAAATTAAAACCCAACAGCCCATCTCCAGCAGGGATTACTTGTTCCCTCGCTGTCAAACCTGGCACTGAGCTGAAACCAAATGCTTTACAGCAGCACACGTTCTCTTTGCACTATGTTAATTTGCCCAGAGTCAACTGAATGCTTTGTCTTACCCTTCAAGTCCTCAGCTACCAGGCTCTTGTACTGCACTACTGGTGTGCTGCTGAGAAGGCTGGAAGGAGATCTGACTTTGCAGGGAGTCACTCATGTCATTGTTGATGAAGTTCATGAAAGAACGGAAGAAAGGTAAATAATCTCTTATCCTGTAAGCAAAATGAAGAAATGTAGTCAGAAGGACAAAAGTGGCTAAGGTGCAAGTAACTGATCCTGTGACAGTAATATGGGATGGTGGAAGGAATCTGGGTTTAGGTTCTTGTCTTTGGGCAGTAGGAAATTGTGTTGCAGCAGCTTGTGAGAAAGCACATCTCTCATAAACGACCGTGCCTCCAATGTGCCCTCACATTGCAGCAATGTTGCAAAGAAATTTTGGCTGGGGCTGGAGGGTTAAGTAACTTTTTAACCAGAGCTGTCTGTTTCTTACACTTCCCTTGTTTCAACTTTTATCAAATACCATAATGCTTCACATGCCTTCTGGGGAATTTTTGGTTGATGCAGGCTTCAGCAAAGCAAGGGAGAAGTGCTCACATTTCCTTCCAGTCTATAGATTTTACTGGTTCTAGAAGTCTCATCCTATCCCACTTTAGCCTCCTGCAGTTTTACGCACTTAGCTGCTGATCACAGGCAAAAGATAATGTCTGTCAGTGTCTCTGTAAATTAAGTTTTCTTTGTTTTCCTTGTCAAACACTGCAGTGCAGTGGGTTTCCAGGAGGCTTTGTCTGTTACCCATTATTGTGCAACTTAGGTGGTATTTTAGCCTCTTAAAAGGACTTGTGTCTCTCAAGGATTCCTCTTCCTTGAAGTGATTTAAAATCACTTCAAGCCAGTCTTCTAGTCATGTCACAAAAGCTGTAAATGTATAGGGAAAAATACAGTGAGCAGGGAAGAGTGATTAAGTTTGAGTAACTCTTCCAGTGAAGAAAAGGAGAAAAAAGGACTTATCTGTTACTTTGAGTTAATTTCTTACCTGATGTTCTTGTGTTGTCATTAATGTAAGTAATTTATAAAACTTTTTGTTGTTTAAATCTGACACTCCAGTAAGGGACAACGAGAAAAGAGTCAGATTTGCAGATTGCTTTCCCCTAGGCCATTCTGAGAAGCTCACACTCCTGTGATGGTGTTGCTGTGCTGTTGGAAAGCACCAGCAAGGTGGACAGAATGGGGAGAAAAATAGAGACTCGGAGAGTTGACACTGAAGAAATGCAAATGTTGTTTTGCTTGTTTGCTTCAGTGACTTCCTGCTGCTGGTTTTGAAGGATATAATGGTTCAGAGGCCAGACCTGCGCATTATACTGATGAGTGCCACCCTGAATGCTGAGCTTTTCTCTCAGTACTTCCATTCCTGTCCAATCATTAACATACCAGGTGAAAATCATTCATTTTTATTATCTTTCATTGTTTTAGAGATTTGTTTTCAGTATTTCTTCTTGTTTCTTAATTCAAGATGAGGATGTATACAAGAAATACGATTCTGAGGACTTAGAGGGAGAGACTGATCAGATTTAGGAGAGAAAGGACTTGGAAATGTTGACCTTTTTGTGCTGTCTGTATACCAATAGGATTTCCCTCCTCAGAAGACAATCTTTATATGGTGTACATGACATGGTTCCCTGGGTTAGTTTCACCACAGCTGAAGACTCCCCTGTATCCTTGTGAGAAAAGGATCAGAGAGAGGATCCAGCTGGATGTGTACACGGTTAGCCAAAAGCACCTTTTAAATTGCTGAGTTATGACGTGGAGCAGGAGAGGAACGTGGATGTGTTCCCATAAGTGTATTAGCCCTTCTCTGCCTGTGTGAGTGCATTGTGCATGTTACCATAGAATCCTAGATTGGTTTGGGATGGAAGGTCATATAGTTACACCCCCTGCCATGGGCAGGGATGCCCTTTCACTAGACCAGGTTGCTCAAAGCCCTATCCAACCTGGCCTGGAACACTCCATGCTTGGAAAACACCCACTCTTTGTCCTAGTCAGAAATTGCATTGAAGAGTGCAGTGTAGATGAGAGCTGTGAAGCCAGTGTATGCCATAATAACCTGTATAAATTTACAATAATCTTTAGTATTTTTCCTCTTTTCTCTACACTGTTGTAGCACGTGTAGATAGATTTATTCTCACGTTGCCTTTCAGGTCGAACATTTCCTGTGGACCAGTTTTTCCTGGAAGATGTGATTGCAATGACAAGGTGTGAAATTTGTATATTCTCAGAGGTATTTGGGTGGTGAGGTTGAGGCTGCACTTTTGACCTTGAGACTGCAGTAGTTCTGTGCATGTATTTAAAAAGTAGAGCCTCTCAGATCTCCCCCATCACCTGCACTCTTGGAGCTCTACTAAAGCTCTACTTGACCTTCATATTATCTATGGTTTTGCAACCCACTTATACAGAGTTCCTCTCAGACTTACAAAAAATATTTGTGTAGTTAATTATTAGAGGGAGACTGTTAGGCTTCTTTCCACAGCACCAAATGTTCTTCTGCTGTCCAGGTATGTTTTAGAGGACAGCAGTCCCTACAGGAGGAAGGTAAAGCAAGAACAGAATGGGAGACACAAAAGAACTGCATTTGAAGAAGTAGAGGAGGACCTGAGACGTGCTGGCCTTCTGGAAACCACTGACACTGTGGTCAGAGATTCAGACCCAGACCAGAAATTAACTCTGAAGCAGCTCCTTACTCGATATAAAGGTGAGCTCCTTCTTGAATTTCATAAATTGGCACACAGAGATGTGTGCATATACTACTGCAAGCTGAATGCTTGCATATAATTCAGAGTTTTGCACTTGTGAAGTTCTAGATGAGAAACTTCCTGCCAGTTTTTTTTTTAAAAAAAGAGAGAACTCATTGTTCTCTTAAACTACAGCAAACATCTTGGCTGAAACCAGTTCTTAGCATCTGAAAATGGACAATTTTCAGCTACTGTCTCTTTCCATCCCTTTTTCGAAGCCTTGTTAGTTCCACTTTCCTCTCTGTATCTGTTCTTGCTGAAGCAGCTTTGCTTGAGGCACAGCATGGATCTGCCCTCTTCAGGTCTAAGCCAGGTGTTCTTTAAACTGAGCCGTGACTGGTTGTGCAGCCACACTGGTCCCATGCATCCACAGATGTTTTTTTACAAGACATGGATTTACTGTGTGTTTTATTTCCTTTTTTCCCAGGGGTTAGCAAGGCAGTGTTAAAAACAATGTCTGTCATGGACTTGGACAAAGTTAATCTGGAATTAATTGAAGCCCTGCTGGAATGGATAGTTGCTGGCAGACATTCGTATCCTCCAGGTAATTTCATTGTCCTTAGGAGATAAACGAAAGATTCTTGGAAGCTTCTTAGACAGCCCAAAGATAATGATTTGCATGCAAAGTTTCTGTAGCTACTGACTATTTTTGAAAAAAAAAATGTTTAGTTGAGTTACAAAGCTTCTGATGTACATGGGAGGGGGAAAGTGAGAAAATTATCTGCTTTGGAAAGTCTTTTGTGAAGGACTGTTACAGCCTGTATGCTTATTTTGGTACAATAATTGCACATTAATAAAATATTGTGCTATCCTTTCTGTTGAGTGACTTTTAATTTTTTTTAATCTACATTTGTAGGTGCTGTGTTGATATTTTTGCCTGGTCTAGCAGAAATCAAGATGCTTTATGAGCAGCTTCAGACTAATGCTCTTTTTAATAACAGGCACAGCAAGAGGTAAGGCAGAACAGCTCCAAAACTGTCAGTCTTTACCCATAAATAAAGAGTAATTTCCTGCACAAAGCCTGCCTTTATCCAGGGATAAATAAGGTTTATTAAATGTGTGAGCTGACTCCAGTCAGGGTAATTCCTTTTCTACTATCTTGTTGGCTCACTCCTTTTGTTTTCCTCCTCAGCTCAGGAAGGGCAGTTGTTGAAGTTCTCGGAGACCCTGGTGAGGAGTGCTTTCCATTTTGTGCTCTGCATGATCCAGGCTGCTGAAATCTCAGCCCTTGTTCCGTTTCAGAGCGTTTGCTGAGTTACATTCAGCTGTGGTTGCATTTGGCCTTGGGTTGGAAAAGTAACACTCTGGACAGTGTCTAGTGAGGCACAAGTGTGTGCAGGCAGATTGTTCCCAAGAGGAAGAGGCTGGAGATGCCCTGAGCATGTTGTCCCGTTGTCCTTGCAGGTGTGTGGTTTATCCACTTCATTCCTCACTGTCCAGTGAAGAACAGCAGTCTGTGTTCCTCAGGCCTCCTGCAGGAGTTACCAAAATCATCATCTCTACCAACATTGCAGAGACATCTGTCACCATCGATGACGTGGTCTACGTGATTGACTCTGGAAAAATGAAAGAGAAGAGGTACTGGCATTCATTCCTTGGGGTTTTGTAAGTTGGGAAACTGCTTTGTGCCTTGAGCTTTCCAAAGAGCGAGGGAAAACTGGAAGGAAACTTAGTCTGTAGAAAGCTGCTGCAAGGTGGAGACAGCCAGTCTAAAGTCAGATCCAAGTGCAGGGGTGGGAATTGTATCCATACAGAAGTTGGCAGCATCTGCCTGCTCAGCCTCCAGTCTGTTCTTTGTGCACTCATGAATACTCGCTTTTTACAAGGGCAGGTGATAGGACAAGGGCTAAAATGGCTTCACACTGAAAGAGGGCAGGTTTAGACTGGATATTAGGAAGAAATTCTTTACTGTGGCGAGGCACTGGCACAGATTTCCCAGAGAAGCTGTGGCTGCCCCATCCCTGGAAGGGTTCAAGGCCAGGCTGGACAGGGCCCTGAGCAACCTGGTTTAGTGGAAACTGTCCCTGCATGTGACAGGGGAAAGTTGGAATCGGATGATATTTAAGGTCCCTTCCAGCCCAAACCAATCTGTGGGTCTGTGAATACAAGCCTATCTCTTGCTCTCCTGTAGATATGACCCAGGCAAAGGAATGGAAAGTCTGGAGGACACCTTTGTGTCCAAGGCCAATGCTCTGCAAAGGAAAGGGCGGGCAGGACGTGTGGCCTCGGGCGTCTGCTTCCATCTCTTCAGCAGCCACCACTACAACCATCAGCTTGTAAAGCAACAGCTGCCGGAGATACAGAGAGTGCCCTTGGAGCAGCTCTGTCTGAGGTGAGCTGTTGTGTTTCTTGAAAAAGCCAGTGTGCAGAATGTCCTTCCTCTGCTGCCGGGAGCACCTGCCACAACCCACATCAAGCACCGTCATCCTGCAAACGTTAAAGCGAGAGGCCTTCCTATCCCTGCTGCACGCTGTGCACCCCTTTGTACTGAAAGGAAATGAAGCAGCACAAATTATAATTTCCCAGTAAAAACTTTATTTCAGACCTTAGTGTGCTAAATAGAAATCTGTTCTTACAGACTCACTACTCCACATTGCTCCCTGACTTCAGTTTTGTGTTACAGGACCTCTTCTAGGGAGTCTGCTCTTCAGAGCATGTTTTCTGTTGGGTTTCTTCATTCTGTTTTTACAACAGCTCTCTCTTTTTATCCTGTGTGTGGAACTAAGCTGCTTTTTTTCTTTCTTTGTTTTCTCTTTTTAACCTTCCCCCTTCTCCACCCCCTTAAGAATCAAGATCCTGGAGATGTTTTCTGAGCAGAGTCTTCACTCTGTCTTATCACGACTGATAGAGCCCCCTAGGACTGAGTCTTTGCAAGCATCAAAGGTGCGACTGCGGGACCTGGGAGCGTTAACTCCGGACGAAAAGCTCACCCCTCTGGGATACCACTTGGCTTCGCTGCCTGTGGATGTCAGGATTGGCAAACTCATGCTGTTTGGCACCATTTTCCGCTGCCTGGACCCTGCACTGACCATAGCAGCCAGCCTGGCCTTTAAGTCACCTTTTGTAAGTATTCTTAACCCAAGGGCTGTGTTTTCGTGCAGGAGCAAAATGCTGTTGGAACTTGCAGCACCCTACACTTGAGTATTTTAATTATGTGTTGATACAGTGCTTGTTAAAACAGTCCGGTTATAAGCAGAAGTTCAAAACCATGTGGCAGCAGCAAGAATGGTATTTATACACAGTCGAAACAGTGACTATTATTTTCAGTTTTTAGCTAAGAATTGCACACATTTGTCTGAATTTGGCGTGAAAATTAATGGTTATATAAATGGTGAAATAGGGATAATGATGGAGCTGACAAGTCTGAGCTGTGAATGCAGAGTTCAGTTTGGATCTCATCTTGTGTCTTCACTGTCACTTTGGCTTTTTGAATCAGGTGCTCTTTTGAATGCCTCATATTTTCTGTTATCCACAGGGAAAGTTTGCATTCTGACCTGTGAGCTGCTGTGAAAATACCAGAGAATGTGCCACGTAGCTCTAGAGTGGCTCGTCCAAGTGGTGAGGGGAAGAACACACTAATATCTATTACTGCCTGTCTAGGTGTCACCATGGGATAAAAGGGAAGAAGCAAACAAAAAGAAGCTGGAGTTTGCAGTAGGAAACAGTGACTACCTGGCTCTTCTCCAGGCCTATAAGGTGAGTTAAAACTCAGTAGCCGCTCTCAGGGTTTTGTGATGTGTTTGAAATTCAAGTGGAAATGTTTTATTAAAGGCTTTGTCCCTCCTCTCAATTAGGGATGGCGATTAAGTATCAAAGAGGGCTCTCAAGCAAGCTGGAACTACTGCAGGGAGAACTTTCTGTCAGGAAGAGTTCTTCAGGTAAGTCAGTGTTTGTGGCCTGGCACAGGGACTGGCAGAGTCCCAGTGACAGAAATAAGCCACTGGGGCAGACTCCTCCCGCTGGGTGTGGCAGCCGTCCCAGCCCTCTGTCTGTCTGTAGGAAATTGCCAGTCTGAAGAGGCAGTTTGCAGAGCTGCTTTCTGACATTGGCTTTGTGAAGGAGGGATTGAGAGCCAGGGATATTGAGAAGAAGTGGTCCCAAGGAGGCGATGGCGTGTTGGATGCCACAGGAGAGGAGGTAATTCACAGCATTTCATCAGTGCTTCAAGATGCTGCTGCAGTTTTTCATGTGGGCTGTCTTCAGAAAGACTGGGGCCAGAGATCTCCTGGGGTCATGTGATGATCAGGGTTTGGTAGTTGTAGGATCTTCCTGTGCTTTCAGACAATTTGTGCTTGCCTTCACTCGGATGCAAGCCGCTTCGTAGCCAGGTGTCAGAGAACAATTCAGCTGGGCACTAACTGCACCAGGATAGTGGTGGCCAATTTATTCCACTGATAGTGTGGGGAAACACAGCCCAGGTCCAGCCTGATGCCTCAGGAGCAGTGACTTGTCCTCCTCTATAAAGCACAGAAGTGCAGCTATAAAAGCGAACCAGTTTCAGGAATTCAATCATTCCTGGAGCAGGGCTTTACCTTTACATACTGAACTGTAGGATCCGTAATGATCCCCTATTGATTTCACAGGCAAATTCGAATGCAGAGAACATCAAGCTGATCTCAGCTATGTTGTGTGCTGCACTCTATCCCAATGTTGTCCAGGTAAAATAACGCTTTTTCATTTTTCCTTCTTCTGTCTAGCATATCCACACAGCCTGCTTTCATTTGGGCTCAGTGTGGCAGCCTTGAGCCTGGCTTAGGTTGCCAGAGTTTGCTGCTTATGGTGTCAGAGACTGGAGCAGAGCTCCAGTTTGTATTGCTTGAGACTGCTGCTGTTCCTGCAGGCTGATTGCAGTGTCACACAGAAGCAAGCAGCAAATGTTAAGAAGCCACTTAAAATTACACCTTTTTAGAAGGCTGAGGTTACAAAGGAAGTCAGGGTAAGGACAGCACCTGGAGTGTAATACCTGTCTCCAGGGACCTGAGATGTTACTACTACAGAATTTCTGGTTTCGAAAAATTTAAAACATAAAGCTAAAACGTTTTCTGGTACAGCAGATTTTTATAACCTTTTTTCTTACCATACAGGTGAAAAAGCCAGAGGGTAAATACCAGAAGACCAGTACAGGAGCGGTCAAAATGCAACCAAAAGCAGAAGAGCTGAAATTTGTTACTAAAAATGATGGTTATGTTCATATTCATCCTTCATCTGTGAATTATCAGGTCAGGATTCTTTTTTATGCAAAGCATGCTCTTTTTTCATGAAAGAAATCACCTTTGCTTGAGTTTTTAAAATTACAGTGAGGGTGCCTATCGATGCTTAAAATAAAAAATCTTAATGATTGAACAGTCCTGTGTTAGGATTGTTAGTAGTGGTGCATTCCTGAGTTAGGAGTGTCCTCTTGGGCAGAGAGTTAAACTCCAGCCTCTGGAGCGGAACTAGTGGGTTCAGTAACCCCCGCATTTGTGTTTTCTTACAGCTTGCAGCTACACCTGCAAAGTAAAGTTTCAGTTGCAATGCTCCCCTGGTGTCTCCTCAGTATTGATTATCTATTGGCAGATAATTCAGGGACATACTCTGGTTTGATTCTTTGAGTCAGCACTGGTGAGTTAGCTGATTCCTCACATGCAAAACGGGAAGGAGCAAGGGATAACGGGCAAAGTTGTTGGCAGCTCTTACGGGTCGCAGAGGGTCTGTCAGTGACGCAGGTGCACTTCAGGCACAGTTGCTGCTCTGTGCAGCTGTAGAAGAGGCAGAGGAGGCCTGTGTGGCAGGGGCAGGAAGAGCAGTGTCACTCTGACGAGGCCGTTGTGTCCCTGTCCCAGACCAGGCACTTTGAGAGCCCGTACCTGGTGTACCACGAGAAGGTCAAGACGAGCCGCGTGTTCATCCGGGACTGCAGCATGGTGTCCGTGTACCCGCTGGTGCTGCTCGGGGGCGGCCAGGTGCACATGCAGCTGCTCAAGGGGGACTTTGTCATTTCCCTGGATGACGGCTGGATACGGTTTGTGGCTGCCTCTCACCAGGTGAGGAAAAGGAGGGACCGTCCTGGGAGAGCTGCAGAGCTGTGCTGGAGATGAGCCTTACCCTTCCCTCTGTGTTCTCCCACGTGTGTTAGGTGGCGGAGCTGGTGAAGGAGCTGCGCTGTGAGCTGGACCAGTTGCTGCAGGATAAAATCAAGAATCCCAGCATGGATTTGTGCATGTGCCCCCGTGGCTCCCGGATCATTGGGATGATTGTCAAGCTCGTGACCACGCAGTGACATCAGAACAGCTTTCTGTAAAGAATCACCCCTCGCTACTGCCTGAGAACAGACCAAGTAACGTCAGCGTCTCGAATTATTTATTGGTCCAAAACATGGTGTTGAGCTCTGGAAGAACAAGTTGGCAACTGAACTGTTGAGAGTTTGGGGTTTTTTTCTTTTGTTTGCTCGCTTGTTGAAACTAAGGTGGCTTACAGTAGACTCTGGGAAATGGGAAAATGGCAAATCTTCCAGAAGGAATAGAAACCTCCAAGTAAGAGTGGTTTTTTCATGGGACTAGACCCTGGCAGTTGTGTTTTCTGGTCACACGAATACCTGCTAGCCAGCTGTTTCTTGTAATAGTCATGTCTGGAGGCAGCATGTGACATAGGGAGCTGCTCCCAAATTGGTTTAAACTCACTCCTACATTTTGACCAAGACTTTATTGAGGCAGTGTTGGCTTACCAGGGATCCTCTGTTTACAGTTCAACCCAAAGCCCTTGTACAAGTGAGCACCTTCTTTTGATTTCTGTCAGGAGGTTCTGAAATTCAGACAGTGTCCTGTGGTGAGGAGACTGTACTGGATCAGTCAAGAGTGTTGTGTTGGAGCAGTGCAGGTTGCTCTGGTGACAGGGCAAAACTGCAGGACTGTGTGGACATTTTCCCTGAAAGAGAGGCTGTTCCAGCCCTTCCTGCACTGGGAAGAAGTAGAACAGCTAAAATGGGACTGCTGTAGTGCATTAAAATGAATTCTTGGGCAGATGCCATTGCTAATTGCTGACCTGTTCTGGTATGGGGTAGTCCTCCTACCACCCTGCACAGCTGGAACGAAGTCCCACTTTTGGAAGTTTTTAGCCAAACTCCTGGTCTGGGGACTGGGCTGCTCAGCCTGTGGTGAAATGCTGTAGTAATAATGAACTTTTATTTCCTCCCTTTGGCCTTGCTTAATTGCAGAGCTGAGCATTGCTGCAGCCAAGCTGCTCAAACACCAAGTGCTTTAAGTGACAGGACAGGGCTGTCACCTTTCATCGTAAAACCAGAGTGAACACTGTCCCACCAGATCTACAACCTTCAGTGGAGGGAGGGACAGTGTTCGGAGAACAGTTTGATTTTTTAAAAAATACACATGAATGTTTGTAGGAGTTTCACACCAACCCACCCTCCTGTGAGGAAGATGGAGGGAGTACCAAGACCAAGATCCCTGTGCAGAGAATGGTCGCTGCAGCTCTGCTGGGATGGATTAGCCCCAGCTGGCTCCTAAGCTCCACAGGGCCACTCCCTCCTCCATCCCCCCTCCCAGACCTGGCAGAGGAAGGAGGAGGGGATGGGAGAAAATTCACAGGCTGAGATACAGCCAGTTTAATAAAACAAAAGCAAAAGCCATGCACACAGGCACAGCAAAGTGAGGAATTCATTCCCCACTTCCCATGGGCAGGCAGGTGTTCAGCCCCACCAGGAAAGCAGGATGCTGTCCTTCCTAGCATTCCTAAATTACATGGCACTCCGATTTCCTTGCTACTCTGGTAACAGCCATTATCAGCTGCAAAGATAAATAAAATTGGCATAGATCTTGCACTATTTTATTAAATCTTTCAGTAACCTGTCCGTGGTGAGATGGGGACAGTCTGGTTTCCCCGAGCAACCATGGATCAGCAAGGCCCCTCCTTGGGTACATTTCACTGCCAGGATGGAACCAGACAGACAGGGTCACACAGGAGGAACTTGAGCTCTCACTTTCCCACCGATCCTGCTACTTGAACATGACCTGCCAGTTACACTTAGGACTTCTCACCTCCAGAGAACCCCTCAAATTTCCTAAAAAGAGCATGCAAATATATTACTTTTTGCACCAGAACTGCCACTTTATTATACTCAGGTAAAGTAGTACTACTTGGACAACCAAGACATAAAGCAAGATTTCTAAAAATATTTACTTCAATCATTTACATTCCAGAAGTATTTCAAATACCTTCAGGTGAGAAGTTCCCCGCTCCTTTAATGGTCATGACAGACAGACCAACATTCACACATTCCTCGTTTTTTCCTACCTAATGTCCTTTGTAGACATTTTTAAGTCAAATCTCTGAGGGTACAAGCACCCCCCGAGAGGTTTTCTGCCTCCCCAAGCTTTGAGGGGGTGCAGGAAATAACACAAGGTATGGATCACCGTAACATTCCAGCCTGAACAGCAGGAATGACACCTGCCACTGGTATGTTTTCCCTCTAACTGGTGCTCCATAGGGATGCAAAAGGCACACGTGCTGGTCCCAACCTGGCCTCTGCTTTTCACCCCCAGGGCACAGTGCCTGCTTCCCCCATCCCAAATACAAACAGCAGGGTTATCGCAATTTCTTTCTTAGTTAGAAATGCAGTTTTTATTTCAATGCACCAATAAAAAAAAAAAAAAGCCCAACAATTTCAGATCACAGAACATGAACACAACAGAGGAGTTTTGTATTAGTCTGCTAGTAAGACTTTTAGAAGATAGAGATTCATGCCAATTGCTAGTCAATAGAAACAGCCTTCTAGGATTAAGCCCTTACATCACAAAATCCCTTATAATGTAAACAAAATAATTTTTTTACTAAACTTCTTAAATTTGACCCCATTCTCTTAGGAGTTTCATTCCTTCAAGGGCTTCCCGATGGTGAGTGACTGAAAGAAAAAAAAAAGACAACAAACCATTAGGAACAACTCCCGCAGCAAAACCAACAGAAACTGTGTATGCTACCCCAGGCTTCCTCTGGAGTTCCACCCCTCTTTTCATTTACAGTTCTCAAATAATGAAAGAAATGTTGTATTTTACACTTAAAGCAGTTTTTAAGTTAAAGCTTGAAAGTTGAAAACTAAGAGAGCTGAGACATCAAACCTGCTCAGAAATCTCAATTCCAGCACATACTTCTCTGGTAACACAGGAAAGCTTATTTCATGGCACATAGCACAGCTTGGCAGCTGTGGAACTCCTGAGCCTGCAGGAGTCACCAGCAGGAATTTAATCCCACAACACTTTCATGGCTTCCTCCACACCTTACATTACTCACTTGTTCCCTAGATTCTAAATTTCTCAGGAACATTTCATTAAAGCAGCTTTCCTTAGCAGTTATTATCACAACATTCTGACTACCAGCAGCAGGAAATGCCCATAAACAATTCATTTTCTCATAGTTCACAGACTTAGGAAAGGAAAAAACCTGAGCTTTTATCCTTGCCCAAGTTAACTTCTCTAGGAACTGCTCCAGCTCTAGTGCTATTGAACCATAGGACAGACTCCAGTTTTAAAACATTCCTACCTTCTCTTTGGAGATGGTGATCTGGACTTGGAGCGGCTGTTTAAAAACAAACAAACAATCAATCAGTGTGCTTGGTACACTTGGGTACTCTCAGTAACCACTTCTGACCATTTAAGACCAGAACAATGATGTTGTTAAATGCACTGGCCCTGCTGGTAGCAAGTGTACCCAGTTACTTTAAGCAAGAAGCTGCAGGTGAGAAGGAAAAATGCTGGAAGCTGGAGCCCTCAGGAAAAGAGCAACACACAGCTTCAAAGCTGCTGTAAATCACAGTAACCCTGCAAAGCAGGAGCAGTGAATCGAGCAGAGTTAGGGAGAAGGAGAACTACAAACATTTGAGAACAAAGGCAGCAAAAAATATGGCCCAAATGCTCTCAAAAAAATTTTTTTTGTGATAATGAGTGAAAAACATTTGTATGCAAAATCCTGGAAGAATTGCCTACTGTCCCACAAAAAAATCGGCTATTTAAAAAAAACCCATAATGTATGAAAAATGCTTTTGAAATCAGCTATGAAAAGTAAAAAACCAACCTTGCAACAAATACCAGTCCAAACAGAGATTTTGAATCATGAGGAAAGAACCAAAAGAACCCCACAAAAAACCCCACCAACCAAAACAAAAAACCAACTGAGTGGTACTTGTACTTGAACGCTCACCTTTTAGCAGGTAAGCCAGATTTAGATCTACCATGAGACTCAGACCTACAACAGGAGAAAAATAAAGCTCAGCAAAGCAGCCAGTGGGCATGCAAACACATTGAGAGTTAGCTACACCAGCAACAGCAAATTCACCCCACGCAGCAGCACCAACCACAGAGGGAAGGCTCTGGTGCTGCAGGCCTTCCCTGGGACCTCTGGAGGATCCTTTAGCTCTCACTGCAGAGACCCCGCTCATCAGAACATGAGTGCAAGCACAGGAAGCTCCCCAGCAAAGCTTCAGCTGCCAGTTCCACAAAACACCAGACCAGACTCCCACGCTTTCTTCCTACCTGCAAGTGTCCCTTCTAGAAAGGGAAGAACAGTTTCAAGTGTCATCTCAGGAAGTATTTTAACGGCACATTAAGAGCCCGGAATCCACCACCAGTAAGCGTGTGTGCTGAAGAGCTGGTGCATTCTTCAGCTCAAGCTCCCAATGCCAATTTTTTTCAAGCAGATTTTGCACCAGTATCTGGCTACTAATGAGTAAACTATTCCCAGTTTTTCTCAGGAATTAAAATCTACTTGAATAGTGAGACTTTCCTCCCACATTTATTGTATGTTACTTTATCAAGTCAAATATTTGCTGTTACTTAAAAAATGTGTCCTCCTAGAGTGCCAGAATTCGGGCGATCACTCAACATCAGACAGACTTGGCCAAAAAAATGAGATACTTTTACTGTACTTCTGCTCAGAACTGTTTCTGAACAGTAATCAAGCTTCACCTTTACCTGGCCCACTAACTCATGGAAATACAGCATGGACACTGCTGGCACATGTTAAACAAAATGTTACGTGCCACTGCTTTAAAACCTTCCTGGTCGCTATCCTGAGCCACTGTCGGTCCCACTTCCCTGCAACAAGTAACTTTTCACTGGATCACAGTTACAGAAGATGGGATTGCTCACAACCCCATCTGCTACTAAGTAACAGGCAGCACAGCACACAAGACCATCCTCAATTTACTACATGCCTAAGAATTAACTTGCCTTTTAAAATTCTCTCCACAGACCTTAAATTGTACATCACTACTTTTGTCTGTGAAAAGGCATAAATTATTAACTGCAAATATTGCTCTGCCGGACAGCCTTCTAACTCCTTCCAGACAAATTCCCCCAGGAAGGAAAAAAACCACCACCAAACCAAAAAAAAAACCCCGACACACCACCACAACCAAACAATACACCAAAACTATTACAGGTTTGAATCAAAACGGGTGTCTCACCTGCTTCGAGGCCACACAACAGACCGGGACCTGGAGCGTGACCTGGACCTAGATCTGGGAAAAAGCAATGAAAGCTCTACTATCACATGCTTCATACAGGTGAGACAGAGACCAGTTACTGTAATTGTCTCAGAAGACTGAGAATTTTGTTGGACTCTGGGTTTTGCAGAAGTAGCTGTTATTATTAGAAGACTATAGCACCTTTGGTCAGTACTACCATGCATGGAAAAATGAATCCCACTGTCTCACTTGACTAAGCAACTACACCCTGTACACTTGAAGCTGAAATTTGGAAACTTTAACCATAAACCAAGGCGGTAAGTTTGGTACAACGTTAGAAAGACAAAAATAAAATCTTAGAAACAGCAGTTCCAAGATTATATGCTTAAATTTTTAACAAAATATTCAAATGAGCTCATAGGCATGTAACACCACAAAGGTTCCTACCACCATAAGGATTACAAAACAAACTTACTGTTCACATTACATATGCTATATATAGGTACTTGATATTTCAGCTCCAAGTTATGTGCCCTCCAACAATGCTGTGGGGGTTTAACAGCAGCCACGCACCTTGACCTTCTTAGAGAACCAGAGCGGGACCTGCGAGGTGAGAATGATCTGTATCTACGAGGAGAGATGGACCTGGACCTGCGGTAGGAAGCTGACCTGGATCTACAAAGCAAAGTGAAAACCAACCCATCACTGCAAGGTACTTTCCACAGCAACGACAGAAAGGGAAGGAGGGGCTCCCGGAGGGAGGAGAAGGAATGAAAACACAGAAGGCAGAGCCCTACCTCCTACCACGGCTGCGACTGCGTGACCGGGAATACCTTCTTCCTCGGGACCTCGAGCGGGATCTAGACCGGGACCTGGGTTTAGGTTAGAAAATACAGGTATCAGCAGACAGCTGCAGCAAACAGCGCATGTGAGGCCCTGCTGAAGTCAAAACTTTTTTCAGACAACTAAAAAGAGAATTTAAAAATAAAACAAAAAGAAAA